>JASANA010008076.1:0-16558 GCA_030248095.1 Ptycholaimellus sp. GST1_10
GCTGTGCTTGATACAGAATGTGCCGGTGGCCTTGTCGTTGAAGGCAGGCAAGAAGCAGCAACAGTTGCGGCGGATGCCATCCAGGATGTCCGGCTGGCCATAGCCAATGCTGAGCAGGCAGAAGGAGCTCTGGTTGGTCTAGATGCAACCAGTTGGTCTAGATGTAACAGGTCTTCCTTAATGCCATTGGTTGGTCTAGATGCAACAGGTTGGTCTTGATGTAACAGTTCCTCCTTGAGGCAGTCCACAAAGTGGCTGTGGAAACTGCAGGGCTTGGCGTTCGGGATGTGGTGGAGGGCAGAGTGGAGCATAGCCATGATTCCGTGCTTCATGATGCTGATGCAGAGCAGCTTGGCAATCAGGAAGTGGCAGAAGGCGCAGTGTACCATGTCCATGAAGCCGTGTCCCACGATGTTGATGAAGGCCAAGATGGCCGCTTGTCATTGGGATATCCATGTGTTGGCCCTGCTCTTGAACATTGTTATGTTCGGTAGTACTGGGGTGGAGCAGGTGGTGGTTCCGGAGGAAGGGAGCTTCTCCATTGTTGGTCATGTACTGGTCGGGTACCCTCTGTCCTCCCGGGGGCAGGGTAGAGAGGGTGGTAGGCCCAGCAGTGGCGGTGGGTATGGGGAAGTTTCCAGGTGCCGAGAGAGGAAGGCCAAGGCTGTCTGAGAGGAAGTCTGTGTCTCTGGGAGTGGTGGAAGAACTTCCATTGCATCAGCCATAATTAGGCCTCCTTGAAGAAGGTGCTGAGAGGTGGGGCGATTAGGGCTGACAAATGGGAGCCAGTGTAGTGGAGGCCTCTTTTTGCAAGGGGCGCAAAAAGAAGGGTGTGGTGGCAGGGCAGGTCATTAATCGTCCATTGTTTGCACTCTTTGGGGGCTGCTTTTTGTGGCTCATGCCAAAAAATGTAGGCCCACGGAGGGAAGAGTAGTTAGCCCACTCTTTCTCTCTTCTTGCGTCCTTCTTGCGAAGACTGGGGGAGCAGGTTCTTGCTGGCTGGAGCGAGGGGGTGTTTTGCAGGGGAGGTGTGTGGTGCGCTGAGGGGTGGAGTGTGCAGTGAAGGGGTGCCTGTTGAGGGGGCTGTTTTTTGCCCAGTGATGAATAGTAGGTGGAGGGGCTTGCAGAGGCGGCAAATTGGCGCAGGGGTTTTAGCCAAGTTTTGCTAGCTGAAGTCCACCGTCGTGCACTCCACGAACTATTTGAAACAGTAGCAATGCAGCACTCCAAAGGTGTTCGATGAGTCCTGTTCTTGAATCAGTTGTTGTTGGTTTTCTTGGCGGACGATTAATAGTCTGCTCTACTCGAATCAGCCGCAAGTTTTGGCTGCTAAGCAGATTCGTAGTAGTCTGCACTGCTGGAATCAGCCACTTGTCTGGCTGCGAAGCGGACTTGTAGCAGTCCGCACTCATCAAGGTCAGCTGCCGGTTTGGCTGCGAAGCGGACTCGTAGTAGTCCGCACTCGATGAAATCAGCTGCCTAGTTGGCTGCTAAGCAGACTCCTCATAGCCTGCACTCGTCCAGTCAGCCGCCAGTTTGGCTGCGAGGCAGGCTCCTTATGGCCTGCACTGACGAGATCAGCCGCCAATTTGGCTGCTAAGCAGACTCCTCGTAGTCTGCACTCGTCCAGTCAGCCACCAGTTTGGCTGCAAGGCGGGCTCCTAATGGCCGGCACTGACGAGATCAGCCATGTAGTTGGCTGCTAAACAGACTCCTAGTAGTCTGCGCTCGTCCAGTCAGCCGCCAGTTCGGCTGCAAGGCGGGCTCCTAATGGCCTGCACTGACGAGATCAGCCACCAATTTGGCTGCTAAACAGACTCCTAGTAGTCTGCGCCCGTCCAGTCAGCCGCCAGTTTGGCTGCAAGGCGGGCTCCTAATGGCCCGCACTGATGAGATCAGCCACCAATTTGGCTGCAAAGCAGACTCTCGTAGTCTGTGCTTGTTGAATCATCCACCTGGCGGAGTTCAACGGAGGCTGAGGGTTTTGTGTTCCATACTCCTTCCTGCGTTGATACCAGCCACCTGGTAGGCTGGGCGCTGTCATTTGCCTCCTAGTAGGCCTGCGCGGTCGCGAATTCTGTGCTCGTCAGCTCAGAGTCCCATAAGACAAATTCGCTCTCCTCTGCGTCCTCCTCCCATCCGTTGATGGCGCGAGGTGGCACAGGTGTTTTAGGCCTGGCAGAGTGACAAGGTGGGCCTTCTGCCCGAAGTGAGTAAGAATGAGGGTGCTTTGCCAGCTCCCTCACATGGCAGCCACTCCCATGTCGGCTGCCCCTGCCTTGATTCCTGCTTCTCTTCCGCTTCCTCAGCAATGCGGGAGAGGGTGGGCAGGGCATGCCCTTGCAGTCATTCCGCCTCCCCCCATAAGGGTGATGGATTGAGTAGCAAGAGGCTGAGTAGTTGTTGCCCGCTGGCTCCTAATAGCTCTTAGACGGGGCTTTCCGCTGGCATCTGAGTTCACGGTTCAATCCGCAGTCAGAGTCCACAGAGGAAGGCTGCTGTGAAAGAAATGCAAAGTGCAGATGTAGCGTCATGGTCATCCTCAAGTCTGCAGTCGGAGTCCACAGAGGAAGGCTGCTAGAGATGAGGGGGGTTGACCCTTGAAGGTTGAGTCACACTGTTTGCCAATTCCCACCCGCAGTCGGAGTCCACAGAGGAAGGCTGCTGAGGGGGAACTGCAGGGACAGATTGACTTGATTGAGTTGCTGCTGTTTGGCACTTTCCGTCCGCAGTCGGAGTCCACAGAGGAAGGCTGCTGGAGCGGGAGTGCAGGGACAGCCTGAACTCCTAGTGGCCGTAGGCCTGTGCCTGCCAGTTCAGGCTGTAGATGAGTGGCCGAAGGCCAGTGCCTGCCAGATCAGGCTGTCGATGAGTGGCCGAGGGCCTGTGCCTGCCAAATCAGGCCGTCGTTGAGTGGCTGGAGGCCAGTGCCTGCCAAATCAGGCCATCCTTGAGTGGCCGGAGGCCAGTGCCTTGTTCATGTCACAGTTGAAGGTGATCCAGACCAGATGCTGCTGAGCTTGATGAACAAGGCTGAGTAGAAGTTGGCCGGAGGCCCATGCCAGACGCATTTCAGTCCTTTGTATCTGAAGAGCTGGGAAGAAATGTGTTGGCAGTTGATGATCATTGATGCGTCATTCTTGGCAATCAGTTGATTGGTGGGGAATGAGTAGCAGTCAATGGGTGTCTTGTGGAAGGCGGAGACCTGGAAGCCAAAGCCGAAGCCATAGGCGTAGGCCTTGAAACCGCAGTCCTTGCAGATTTGCACCGTTTAGAGGGCCGGCAAATCTTCTCAGATGCCGTAGAACCGAAGTTCTTGAGACTTCTTCTTTTATCCGTTTCTAGGATAATAGAAGCATTGAATTTCCGCCGAATTATTCATTAAAGTTAAACTTTAATGTTCTCATTCGGCATTGACTTGAAAGGCAGGGCTAATTAGCTCCGCTGGCTGGGGCTGGCCGGAGGCATTCTTGTCCTGCTTTCAGGCCAAAGACAGTGTAGTCTTTGAAGGTGCTTTTCGATGCCGCTCCATCCAAGGCCTCTAAGAAGGAGGTAGAGGGGTAGGATGAAGGTACGCAATCGGACTCTTCATCTATCTGCTGCCAAGGTAGAGCTGGTTGAGGCCGTGCTTGTCGCAGAAGCGCTAGAAGCTCCAGGCGTTCAGCTCGGTGACCTTGGCCATGTCGAATTGGAACAGTGTTTGAGGGTTGCAATAGGTGTAGGAGTGGAGGTGACGGGAGGCTTAGCAGGTCCATCGGTGTCCATCTGTACGCTGGCCAAGTGGAGTTTGCAGGAGCAGCTGAGGCATTTCTCTTGCTCCTCAAAGGGGCGCTTGAATGTCGGTGTCCTTCTCTGCGCTGTTCAAGTGGCACCAGGTGAATCTGGAGCCCTTGGCGAAGCGCAGCTCTTATTAGGCCATGTTTGATAGGCCTCTCATTGCTGGGGGCTTAAGATGGAAGGGGGTGGATTGAAGGTCCGCTGATACGCCGGCGCTGTGATAGACGAAAGTCTTGTAGCGGCGGTAGTAGAAGCTGGACTTCGCCTTCCATCTAGATGAGGGTTGGAGGGGAAGGGTTGTGGTGTCATTGGTGATGACGTTGATGGCGGCGATGCAGGCGCTGGTCTTCTGTCCAATGATCAGCTCGACCTTGGCCAGTTTGTCCAGGTTCCCGTCCAGGGTACTCTTCCTTCTCGGCCGGCGGCGGAAAAGTGAGTGAGCAAGGTGATTTGTGTGCCGTGAACGGAGCCTTGGAGACTCAGGCCAATGAAAGGCAGAAGAGGGGACGCATTCGCCAGTGATGCAAAAGGCGGACTCTAAGCGTGGCCCGCTTAAACGCCGTCGCATCGAGGTTGGAGGGGGGCAGAGAGGTGTAGGGGACGCGGACGTTGTTGATGGCGGCCATGTGGAAGAAGCAGGGCATGGGCTTCTTGTTGGGGCTGGGCCGCTTGGAGGATTGCGGAGAGCCTTTGTAGGAGGCTCTTTGAGGCATCAAAGACAGGCCGATGGCCGCCAATTTCAGAAAGTATTACTTTCTGCTCACTTCTTGCGACGTTGATTGAGGCTGTTCTGAGAGGTGTGCTGAAGTTACGCAGCTTGGGATGACAGTCGTCTCAACTTGCCGCAGCTCGGGATGACACTAGCAAATTATCTCTACTGCTGCTGCGGAGAGAATGACGCAGCTCGGGATGACAGAGCCAATTTGCTCGGGTTTACAGAGGCGAAGATTGACGCAGCTCGGGATGACAGATACTGGTCACTCTCTGTCTGTCTGCGATGATTTTTTGCAGCTCAGGTTGACACGGAGCAAGTTGTCATTGTTGGAGATGCAAAGAGAACGCAGCTCAGGTTGACAATGTCCACTTGCTCGGGTTGACAGAGGTAGAAAGCGACGCTGCTCGGGATGACACTGGACAATTGCTCTGTAGCTGCGGTGAAGGAAGTGAATGCAGCTCGGGGTGACAGTGAGCAATTGCCAATGCCTTGTCAGCGTGATTTCTTAAGTTCTTTGCCGTATTGAGCTGAACTCCAGGAAGCTGCTCTCAGAAGGCCAGTCCAGAGAAGGATCCTGTGGCTGGGTAGAGAGTAGGCGGAGTTGAGGTGGAAGAGCACAGTCGCACTTCCAGAATGCCGCTCCAAAATAGGCCCTTTGAGTCACGTAAACTTTAAGTTTAGTGTCTCTTTTGCCCATTTTGGATTTGTCGGAAGAAGCGTGGATAGAGTTTGCATATCTTCGCAGATAGTGCAAAGTCTAGGAGGCGGCGATGGGATTGAAGCTGATCCGTTTGCCGGCGTACTGGCAGAAACCAGTCAGGAAGCCGTCCATGTTGCCGTTGGCCTTGTACACCACCGACCTCTTACTGCTGGGCAGAGTAAGGGGGGGTGCAGGGCAGGAGACCTGAGAAGGCAGGAGGCAAACTGTATGACAGTGTACGCAGTCATGAAGTTGCAGAAGCGGTTGTGGAAGCCGCCCAGGTTTCTGTAGGCCTGGTACACCACCGACCTCTAGGGACGCAGTAAGGAGGAGGGCAGGGTTTGAGGCCTTTTTGAGGAACTGGATGAGAGCATCTTCCAATGGGCAGAGCTTCATGGCGCTGGAGAAGTCCATGTAGTTGCCGGGGTTGAAGATGTCGTAGACGCTGGACTTGGTTGGCTTGATGCTAGAGCAGAGCATGGGCATCAAGCCATAGTTAGCGACGATCAGAAACGGAGTCCTGGAGCTATGCAGTGTAGCCGCTGTCAGGCAGGAAGTGGCAGAGGCCGCAGTTTAGGCCGTCCAGCATGCCGCACTGGTTGCAGTCCATGGAGATCTGGACGCGGTTGTAGTGCTCCAGAAAGCCATAGCAAAAGCGGTGGACTTTGTCCAAAATTGACGCTATATTCAATGGCGGGCAGAAGGAGGGGGAGGCGGGCCATTGGCACAACCTTCCGATGCGCATCAATGGAGGCTGGCGCAGTCGAGGTATTCATGGATGGTGCCGTCCATGAAGACGTCCTTCTGGCCGCAGGTGAACAGGCTGAGGTCGCAGACAACTGGAAAGCCATAGCAGTGGCAGTGCAAGCAGTCCACTAGGCTGGGTCTGGTCCAGTAGTTGTCTGCGTAG
Organism: Ptycholaimellus sp. GST1_10; assembly: GCA_030248095.1. NCBI lineage: Eukaryota > Metazoa > Nematoda > Chromadorea > Chromadorida > Chromadoridae > Ptycholaimellus > Ptycholaimellus sp. GST1_10. The sequence continues at coordinate 6,103 of JASANA010008076.1, forward strand.
AAAAGGAAAGCCGCTGGTGAGTCATTTTGTTCTTCGTCTTCACCGTTGCCTTTCCAAATTCATGTGATCATAAAGATCCGTAAATGATGCGAAGTCGAAAGACGGCAATTGACTCTGAAGTTGGCCCATCTTTTCTTCAGCGATGCTCGAAAGTTTATAAATCCGCAAGGATTTATAAACAGGCTGGCCGGCGAGGTTGCAGCAGGCAGCAGGAAGTTTTGGAACTGGTCAGAGACGGTTCTGCAACTGTAGCAGCGTAGACGTTGCCTTTGCTGGATAGCTGGTCTGGCTGGCTGACGTGCTTGCAACAGAGGCCAGGAGTTTGAAAACTGACTGGAGCCAAGTTTTTAGAACTCTGGCAGCAAAACACGCGGTCCGCTGGTGGCTGCAGGCAATTTCAAGATCCGTCCAAGGATAATGAAATTGTCATCGACGATGCTTGCATAGATGGCATGAAAACAACTTTGCAGTTAGTTTTCCATGCCCAAGCAGTGGAGTTGCGTCCGTGCCGACGTTGACTGGAGCTGGCAGTGAAGATCTTTGACAATTGACAGTGGCCAATTTCAAAGTCTGGTATCGAAGACGGATCAATGCTGGTAGCTGTCAGCTGAAGAGAATATTCAAAATCCCTTTCAGGATGATGAAATTCTGAAGACGATGCTGATGACGTCAGCATGAAAAGAAACTTTTCAGTTAATTTTCAATGCTCTGAAGCAAAGTCGAATGTCGTCTAGATCGTTGGCATTCAATGATTTCATAAATCCGCAAGGATAGAATGAAATCATCAAAGGGAGATGCTGTTTGAAGAGAACTTTTCAGTTCGCTTCAAGACCCTTCGTGGCAGCGGATTACAGTAGCAAGTGTGCCGTGTGACGTCAGAGTTTCCTGGCTGCGGCCCAAAAAAGGCAAAGTCTGGAAACTCGGCACTGCGATGTTGCTGATGAAGAACGGACATTGAAAAGAGACTTAAAAGCCAATTTTCAATTCCATGCAGCGTAGTCGCAGTTGCTGCCGCATAGAAGTTCATGAGGCCGGCTCTGGCTGAGTGAAGTTCTGGGGCTGCAGGGTGTCCTGTCTGGCAGTGAAGCAAAGTCCGGCATTGAAGGCTGGGCTCGATTCGGGCTCGATTCGCTGTCCTGGCTCTGTAGATTGGTGACTGGGGCTTTTGACTCGATCGCTGGTGGTAGAAGGCGGCGAGGTCAAAAGGCCGGAAGTGGTTGCAGAAGTGGAAGTTGGCGGAAGCGGTGCTGGACATTGTAGTAGCATTGTAGAGGTGGTCGGTCAAGGTACAGATAAGCTAACCACTCTCTGCTACCAAACGCTGTGGTGAATACAGCAGGAACTTAGCGAGATTCTCTTTCATCGTCACCAGAAAGGGAGGCAGAGCGGAACAGGTTAGGGCATCTTGGGGGACAATATACAGCAACTTAACCCTTCCGCCCGCCTCATCGACATAGGTTGACAAAACCGGCTTGGGAAACGTCACAGGTACATTGAGAAATGGCCAATTCTCAATGGATTTGGACAAACTTTTCTTTCATATTAAAAAATTAAAAATGACCATTAAAATGTAAATTATGGAATTGTAAGCAATTGTAAAACATGGAATTGTAAGCTGCTAAGTTGTGTGGGAAGTTGTGGGCTGTGAAGCTCCGCGGTCACCTATTGCGCTCTGCACCATATACTTGTTCTTTTTACTTGGTTTTGGAACAGTATTTTCTGGAGGAATGTAAAGCAAAGGTATTGAAACAACATTTTGAGGTTTCATTTTTGTTGTTGAATGAACACGATTGTTCATCCGAGATATCATTTCAGGCAAAAATGAAATCCAAGTCCATGAATTTGTTGAAACAAAATGTCTTTGAATCACAAGTCTAAGTGTGCAAATTAATCATTCAACGTGAGCAGCTTTAACATCTCCAGTGGCTGTATAAGCTATTATATTTTGAGATTTAAAATAATTTTGAATAATTTTGCTCAAAAAACTAGACTCGCGATCCATCAAAATTGAATGAATATTAAATGGTAATTTTGACAACATTGTTTTAAAAGCATCAAGCAAAGTGTTATTTTTCAGTCCAGTAATAAGTCAGAAGCACAAAAACGTGAATATGTATCAATTCCAATTAAAGCATACCCTATATCATTTTTATCTTCTTTAAATTGAAGTAATGACATTATATCCACTTGAAAAATCATACCAACAAAATTGGCTTTTATTGGAATTTGAGGAAATTTTTTGGTTTGAATTGGTCTGTATTGAGTGTAAACATCTTGAGTTTGCAAAATGCTTTACATTTTGCAAGACTAATATTATGACCTTCAATTTTAGTCTGCTCATATAATAGCTTTGGACCTCTCAAAGCATTTACTGATTTTCCAAAGTAGATGTTGCCAAGTATTTTGGTTTCCAAAGCTGATGGGCCATTTGATGTTTTTTGGATTTGACGGGACTTGGGTTTAGACTGATTTTTGGGTTTCAAAACTCAGTCAATTTTTTGTCTATTAACCATTTTGATAGCTCAGATGGAATTTCTCCATTAGAAAATGGGACACAAGTTAAATATAAAAGATCTGTAATCCAACAAGTATATGGTGCAAAGCGCAATAGGTGACCGCGGAGCGCTTAGTTCTGTGGTTTCTCCACCATTTTCAAAAGTAAGCACAGATTTGGAGTCGTTATATATGACTTGTGAACAAAAAACTCAAGTGTTTTGTTCAATTATCAGCCATTCAGCTGCTACTAATTATTGATGCTATTGTCATGCATGAAAGTTAGTCACTCAAGAGGGCAAGTCTGTGGTTTCTCAACCATTTTCAAAAGTAAGCACAGATTTGAAATCGTTATATACGACTTGTGAACAAAAAACTCAAGTGTTCTGTTCAATTATCAGCCGTTCAGCTGCTACTAATTATTGATGTTATTGTCATGTGCAAAAGTTTGTCACTCAAGAGGGAAAGTCTGTGGTTTCTCAACCATTTTCAAAAGTAAGCACAGATTTGGAATCGTTATATACAACTTGTGAACAAAAAAACTCAAGTGTTCTGTTCAATTATCAGCCGTTCAGCTGCTACTAATTATTGATGCTATTGTCATGCACGAAAGTTTGTCACTCAAGAGGGAAAGTCTGTGGTTTCTCAACCATTTTCAAAAGTAAGCACAGATTTGGAATCGTTATATACGACTTGTGAACAAAAAAACTCAAGTTGTCTGTGCAATTCTCAAGATTACAGTAGCTACAGCGCAAAAACTGTATATTGCAATGTTTAAACGTTTCTACCCAAAAAAGTAATGTTTCAAATGCTCGGAAACCGGTTCCACCCCTCCAGATCTTCCTAAAATTGCATTACCTTTCAGGAAAAAAAAAGTTTGTCCCAATCCGTTGAGAATTCGCCCGTGGACAGCATTTCCAGATATATATATATATATATATATATATCAGGACAAAAATTCAGTAAACTCTATAGACCGCGGAGCGGCCCTTTGGGCCGCTCCGCGGTCAAAAATTTGTTTCGGACAAAGAATGATTTTTGTCACCAAAACCTATTTGACCGTCCTCAAAAATGTGCAATCCAGCAGCCAAAATTCGTCTTAAGAATTTGCAAGCTTCAGGTTGGAATTTACGCGGAACTTGGCTAATCCAAACAAAATTTGAGCCGTTGGGGAGAATATCCAAAACGGACCTTTGGTTAGATGCAGACCATGATCACTTTACAGATCTGAGTTCAGTTATGATGCATTTTGATTTGAAATTGTTCACCAAGGTGGTCCATCCATTGCTTCGAGTGACAAAGTATTCCCAGATTGCATGGGTATGCATTCATCTTTAGCAATCTTCATTTAAATGGAGATTTGGCTTCTCCAATGAACTATTATCTGCATACAAGCAAGTTTCAACACATGTTTGGAACAAATGCTCCTATTCGTGAGGGTGTTTTGAAGCATTTTGACCTCACTTGGTACACTCATTTGACATCATCAAATGTAATTAGGGAAGAAACAAAGGATTCTGAAGGCAACTGAAGGCAACGGAAATTATGCCGTTCTCTACATCTGAAGTCATAACTTCAAAAGAGTTGGGACTTGGAGCACCCCTTGCTCCTTCTAACTCTTACGAACCCTCTACCTCTACATCATCTGGAACAGTAGTAGTTGTTCCACCTGTTATTGATTCGCGACAAACTCCTGTTCTCAAGGCTCATCGCTGCCGCAGCCGCCAAAAAGGCAAAGTAACCAAACGCCGAACCCCATCACAGTGAAAGCATCCCCCTACAGCTTCTCGCAAACGCAGTAAGAAAGTAAGCAAATCAAAGAGTAAATCAACCAACAAACGTAGGCAAACTAAAAAATCTTTTAAAAAAGAAACTAGCCCTAAAAAAGCAACTAAAAACTAGCAAATCTAAGAAGAAGAAAATCCCTTGGCTCTAAATAAACCTTCAAAATGGCTATCCTTAGCTATTCTCAGCACTTTTTTGAGGATGCTGAGGCTGACATTACAAAAAGTTGAAATTACTCTGGACCGAGGTCTGGATGAGTTGAACACCTTGGTATTTGCAATTCCTGCAGACCATGATCACTTTACAGATCTGAGTTCAGTTATGATGCATTTTGATTTGAAAGTTGTTCACCAAGGTGGTCCATCCATTGCTTCGAGTGACAAAGTATTCCCAGATTGCATGGGTATGCATTCATCTTTAGCAATCTTCGTTTAAATGGAGATTTGGCTTCTCCAATGAACTATTATCTGCATACAAGCAAGTTTCAACACATGTTTGGAACAAATGCTCCTATTCGTGAGGGTGTTTTGAAGCATTTTGACCTCACTTGGTACACTCATTTGACATCATCAAATGTAATTAGGGAAGAAACAAAGGATTCTGAAGGCAAAGTGACAGATTATGGTGGACAAGAGTTTAATGATATGAAAAATTCAGTTCTTCAATCAAAAACTGTTCATTTAAAATCTTATTTGTACAATGATTTGCTCATGAGTTGCAAGCAGTGGCTGCCTCCAACAGTGTCCATTACCATTGAAGCCAAACGGAGCTCAAACAACTTTTTCTTGTGTAACCACTCAGCAACTCCACCCAAGCAATACCAAGTTGTGTTTGAACGGGCAAAACTTCGATTTAGGCACCATGCTTTAAGGCCACACCTTCATGCAAAGGCTTTGGAAAGTTTGAAACATCAACCATCACTGATTTACAATTGTATCGAGACGCGGATTATGACAATTTCCAAAGGTTCCAACATGTTTCGTTGGAACAATTGTCTTGATGGAGGTCCAGTACCATCTCGATTGTATGTGGCATTTGTAAGCAGCAAGGCTCTTTATGGACATTTGTCTACACTTTCAACTTATTTCAAACCTCTAAATTTGTCAGAACTTCAAGTTTACTACAATTCAAGGCCTGTTTTAGTGGAGCCAATTCGATGCTCGTACCGGGGGGCAGTAAGTCTTCGCCTTTTTTGAAATGCTTATTACTCTTCCAAAAATGACCCTAGCAAGCTAAAAATTGGTCTGAATTTAGATCCAATATCCAGTAACATTGTGGTAAATTTGTATGAAAATATCTTGAATACCCATAGAGAAATGGCAGTAAATGTAAAATTTCTTAAACTTGTCCCATGTAAATCACTACAGCACCTATGTCAGTCCTATTTTTCATCCTATTGCTATTTCAAATGTATACTACTTTATACATGATACTGCTTAAGGGCATTTACAGCAACATAAAAAGGCAATATGGGCACTCTGTGGCCAAGTGATAGCTTTCATGTGTAGGAAGTATATACAGGGCCGGCTGCTAAAAAACGAGCATCTTTTTCAATCACCTATAACTCAAAATGTACTAAATATTTTTTGACGAAAATTTGTCACCATATGCGTCTAATAGTATTCTAATTTGTGCTAGATTTTTTGGTGAAACAAAATCGATGCAATGGATTTATGACCATTTTTGTAATGTGAGTCAACTTTTCAAAGCAAACCCAAGAAACCAAAGCAATTTACATTCATAAATTTATATTTGCAATTTTGATTCAGCATTTCATGGAATAAAAACGTCAAAATAGAGTTTATGTATGTACATTGATATGCCTAAGCCAAAAAAACTCAAAACAAATCTCAGGAAACGACAAAAAACCGTTAAATTGAGCAAAACTAGTGTTCTGCAGCGAATAGGTATAAAAATTACGCACATTACAAAACTTCATTACATTAAATCCGTTTGGCCCGCAAATTTAACACAAATTGGTCAACTATTAGACGTATTAGGTGATAAATTTTGGTCAGAAAATATTGAGTACATCAGGAGTTATAGCTGATTGAAAAAGATGCTTGTTTTTTAGCAGCCGGCCCTGTAAGATGTAAAAATGCAACATAACAAAGGCGAAGACTTAGTGCCTCCCCCGGTATGTATCAAATGGTGACAACTTGAATGTTGCAGCAAGTGATGGAAGAGAAGGATTTTTGTCAATTATGGAAATTTTGGGCCACCAAAGCCGTCCATTGTCAGAACCTCTGCATCTCACCTACACTGATTACATGCATGGATCAATCGTGTATGGCATTTCTCTTGGTCTAAGTGGAGCTAAAACTGGTGAAATGGGAGGTTTTTTTTCAACGGATTTTTCACCGCCTGTCTGCAATTTCCCGCAGTGGTCCTGGTTCTCTTTGTCCACCTCCTCCTCCTCCTCGCCCATCCCCTCCAGCACTTTCTAAAATTACTCTCTCATCCTGTTTAGGAATTTGACTTTTCTGCCCTGCCCCTCCACGGCAGGTGGCCTGGGGCCGTGCAAAAAAAACTTGTGTGTATTTGTGATTGGAGGTTACTTTGTAAGGTAAGGTACCAAAGTTTGTAAGTTTTTGTACCAAAAAACAATTGAAAAACAAAAACCAAGAACAAATGTACAAGAATCAGCATAATTAAGGAAAATGAGGGCAAAGTTTTAAATCCATTCTAGCATTATTAAAACGATTATAAAAACATACCTATGAGCCATAATTTTGAGTTCAACACCATCAATAAACTCAAAAAGTGTTGACTTTTATAGAAAATCCATCAAAACACCTGTGTCCACTAAATATGTATCAACACCAAGGTAAAAATTATTTTTGACCGTGGAGCGGCCCAAAGGGCCGCTCCGCGGTCTATAGAGGTTACTAAACTGTTGTCCTGAGGTATATATATATATATATATATATATATATATATATGGGCGAATTCTCAACGGATCTTGACAAACTTTTTTTTCCTGAAAGGTAATGCAATTTTAGGAAGATCTGGAGGGGTAGACCCGGATTCCGAGTATATGAAACATTACTTATTTGGGTAGAAAGGCTTGAAAATTGCAATATACAGTTTTTGCACTGTAGCTCCTGTAATCTTGAGAATTGTACAGACAACTTGAGTTTTTTTGTTCACAAGTCGTATATAACGATTCCAAATCTGTGCCTACTTTTGAAAATAGTTGAGAAACCACAGACTTGCCCTCTTATGTGACAAATTTTCACACATGACAATGGCATCAATAATTAGTAGCAGCTGAACAGCTGATTATTGAACAGAACACTTGAGTTTTTTTGTTCACAAGTCGTATAAAACGATTTCAAGTCTGTGCTTACTTTTGAAAATGGTTGAGAAACCACAGACTTGCCCTCTTGAGTTACAAACTTTCACACCTGACAATAGCATCAATAATTAGTAGCAGCTGAACGGCTGATATATGAACAGAACAATTGAGTTTTTTTGTTCACAAGTCGTATATAACGATTCCAAATCTGTGCTTACTTTTGAAAATGGTTGAGAAACCACAGACTTGCCCTCTAGAGTGGAAAACTTTCATGCATGACAATAGCATCAATAATTATTAGCAGCAGAACGGCTGATAATTGAACAGAAGACTTTGGTTTGTTGATACACAAGTCGTATATAACGATTCCAAATCTGTGCTTACTTTTGAAAATGGTCGAGAAACCACAGAATTTTCCTTTTGAGATGCAATGATCACCTTCACAGCAGAAATTTTCCTTAATTTTTGGATTTTGCTACATGTGGAGATGTAAGCGCTCCGCGGTCACCTATTGCGCTTTGCGCCATATACTTGTTAAAACTTTGAGTAATGTATTTAAATTTAAGCAAACATTTTTTATTGGTTTCAAAGGCGCTGGGAAAAATGGCGGGTCATGTTGAACAGATGGAGTTGGGTCGGTTATAAACTTGCAAATCGCTGTAAATAACCCAACCTAAAAAAAGAAAATTGAATATTTTGCATTATCAAAAAAATTAACAAACATTATTTATGTTTATAAATGTTAGCTCCAAAATTGAAGGTTTTCGCTGATTTTTGAGCAGCTGATGAGCAAGTTCAGTTTCCCATGGCGTTTTTGTTAAATATTCTGGATAGTAGCAATAATACTGTGAGGGACGCGTGGTGTTGCTTCTGTGGCAAGGGCAGCTCTTCCGAGCGATAGGCTTTACTGGATGGAAAGTGGACTGAATAGAGGATAGGAAGAGGAGGCAGCAGCGATCACCGCAGTCAACACAAACGTAGACATAGCATCCACTGGGCTGAATCATGGCGGTGACGCAGCAGCCGCCGAGGCTCTTCACATGCTCCTTGGCCACCAAGTAGCCCGAGACGCTTGACCTTGGCTCTTCCTCGCACCTCACACCCCCCCACCAGCTCTCACTTATATGTGAGGCGAGGGACAGGATTTGGTGCAGGCCTTAGCCTCGGGCGGTCCCCAGTGGTCTCCGATTTACTGTCGGGGGCCTCTGGGTTCCGTCTGGAGGAAGGAGCCGTAGGTGCCACTGCTCGTTCACATTGGACAGGACCAGAACTAGATTGCTTAGAGCTTTTAGTGCTCTTCATCTTCAGCACCAGTCCTTCTTGACTGGTACCCGGACCCTTGCCGCCGGCGGGCTTTGTTTTCCCTAGCGCAGTGCTTTTGTCACTGGCCATTGAGGTGCCCGCCTTCTGCGCTGTCGACTCAGCTTTATTACTGGTCGTAGCAGTCGGAGCCTCCTTGGCAGGCGCCGGAATAGTGTGCCCCATAGGCAGTTCTGCTACGGGATCTGGCCAAGGTAGCGCAGCCGGCAAGGTGGCCGCGGGAGCAGGCAATGGCAACACTGCCCTAGGCGCCGGCAATGGCTGGGCAGCCACAGGAGCCGGGAGGGGCAGTGCCATGCCTGGAATGGGTGCGCCGACATTTTCTTCGTCATCATCGTCCTCATACTGCACAACCAATCCGGGTGGCATTTCTACATGCAGCTTTAGCTGGTCTAAATGCACCCATTTGGTCACTTGAGGTTCGCCCACAACTCTTACTATATGAGCATTTGAGCCTTTTATCTCCATAATCCGCCAAAGAGCGCTCCAGCAAGGCTCAAACTTGTTCCTTACGAACACTTTGTAGTACACCAGCTCTCCAGCTTTTAGCACTGAGGGCCTCGCTGAACGGTCATATCGTTCGTGATATGCTGCTTGTTGTGCAGCAGTGCGCTCTTGCATTAGCTTTTACACTAATCTCAGGTTCTCTCTGGCAGCCAGCAAGTAATCTCGCTGGTTCACCGGATAATCCATCCGAGAATACTCCAACCCAGGTGGTAGGGGTAGCTGGCAATCTGTGCCAAACAGAGCATGGTAAGGGGTATCGCCTATGACCTTGCAGAAGCTAGCATTGTATGCAAATACTGCATATGGCAGGAAATCCAACCACTTTGAAGGGTTAGCATGGCAATATTTAGTCAATATCAGAGCCAAACTCTTATTGAATTGCTCACATTTTCCATTCCCTTGTGGATGGTAAGCTGAAGTTTGGATCTTTGCCGTTCCAATCAGATCTGTCAAATGTTTGACCAAAGACGAGGTAAACTGCATTCCTCTATCGGTCAACCATCTGCTAGGCTTCCCGTGTATCAATACTACTTCTGATACTACAATGCCTGCTACAGTCTTGGCTAGCATATCTTTCATTGGCTTAGCAATGGCATAATTGCTAAAGATATCAGTTATCGTTAATATGTAACAATGACTTCGCACTGCAGGATTGATAGGCCCCACAATGTCGGAAGCTATTAATTCCCAAGGTCTTGTGGCTACCACAGACCGCAGCTTTTCCCTGCCCCCATAGTTGGCTGGGTTGCTGACCTGGCAATCTTTGCAAGCTGCACAGAAGGCTTTTATGTCCTTCACCATATTTTCCCAAAAGAACTTTTTCTTTATGTTCTGATAGCAGCGCAAATATGCGAAGTGTCCGCTAAATATTCCCGAATGAAATGTCTTCAGGATAAATGGAACAACAGATCTAGGGGCATATAACCGACCCTCCACCCCTCCCCCATCAAGGAAGACTAGATCGTCTTCAATGAAATAGAGGTGGCTCTGGCTGATTATTTTCGTCGCCAGATCATGGTCTTCTGGAACTGTTCCATTTGACAAGTAATCCTT
>JASANA010008079.1:0-37195 GCA_030248095.1 Ptycholaimellus sp. GST1_10
TGAGAGATTGCGTCCACCTGAACCCCAGAAACTGAAAGGGGTTCCCTGAAACAGCAGTCAACTGCCCCAAAGGCCACAACTAGCCGAACCGAAGCCTCCAGGAGGGGGCAAAACAAGGCTAGTCCTTCATGACTCACAAGACACTCGTTGGGGCATCGGATTGCCCCAGCTGAGGCAGGCGGAACCAATATGACTCCGTGAAACATTACCCGCCGCCAGGGACCTCCCCCACGCCCAAACCCGGCCAACCCCACAGCAACGGGGCCAGCAAGTGCGAAGAAGGCAGGAAACTCGCCAACGCCCCAGAGGAGGGACTTGAAGGGATTGGCTGACCACCGCCCCCTCCCTAGATTTTGCAACAACCCTTGGGCTCTCGAATTACAGCTTAGCCACCAGGGACGGCACAGAGGAGTGAGTGAAACATCATCCGCCCCAGTGGGGCCATTCCACCACTATCCTCCAGCAAAGCCGTCCCCGAGTCCTCTTTCACGCTTCACCTAGGATTGCAATTGTCCAAGATCGATCCCAGCTGCCCCTCTGGCCTCAGAGAGGTGTAGCCTGTGAAACATCAGCAACCAAGGGACCCATGCCATGCTGATGCGGGGTGGACAAGAGGAGAGATGTGCGAAAGCGATTGAGAGGTCCAAAATAAAAAAGTGACCAAAAGGCACCACAACAAAAAGGGACATCCAGTCAATCTGAGTCCGACAAGATCACGGTGTCGTCGAGGCGGAAGGGAGAGGAAGGCCGAGAGGACGCCGACTCCCCCAGAAGCATCACCGACTCGTCCAGGGAAGGTGGATCTGACGACGCCGGGGAGGAAGCGGGAGCCGAGGAAGAGGCCGGGGCGACGAGGGAATGACGGCGGCGACGGGCGGAGCCGGAAGTGGAAGCCCCAGAGGACTCCCCGGAACGCGAACCCGCCCCCGACTCCGCCGGACGCTTCTGGGGCTTCTGCCGAGAGGAGGCCGACGGCGGAGAGAGCATCTGAGCCGCCGTAGATTGCTGCCGACGCCCCGGAGAAGCCACCAGAGGAGCCGTAGGAGGCAGGGCTGGGGCAGGAGGAGCCGAAGTTGAAGCAACCGGGAGCCTCGGAGCCGTGCACCGCTGGACCCCGAAGCCACCCTGGAGGCCCACGCAGTTGAGCCCGGGGAGGCAGCCCACCAGGAAGCGCGGAGCCCCAGGGATGGGCTGGTGAGGATCGCCGGGGACAAGCTGACGACCAGGCGGTGCGGGGAGAGGATGACGGAGCTCCACAGCCGGCGCAGAAGCCCTCATCACCAAAGGAACCCCAGGCGGAGGACGGAAGCGCGGGGGAGCCATGGGATCCGGCGGAGGCAGCGTCGCGGAGCTGGCGATCCCCGACGGCCGTGGCTCGTCCTTCTTCTTCTTCTGGCTCTTCTTCTTCTTCTTCTGCTTCGCAGGGGGCAGGGCAAGAGGCGGAGGGAAGGGCAGGGGAGGGAGAGGGGCGACTCTGAAGGGCCAGGGAGCGGGGAGGGCTGGAAGATGAGCCCAGTCGGCAGGCGAGGGCGGAACGGGCGGAAGGGAAAGGAGGGGGAGCAGCGACCGGGAGGCCGCGGGATGTTGCTGATGCAGCAGCGAGGAGGACGCCGACTGCGAAGCCTCAGGACGCCCCGGAGAGTGGAGGTCGACGGAGGCAGCCCCGGCAGCGCCCTCGGAGACATTCTCCACCTCACCCGGCAGCTCTCCCAACACCCCACGATCGAAGGTTGCCCCGGGTCCGTCCAGCAACTCCGCACCGCCTAGAAGCATGAGGAAATGGTCCATCTGGACAAAAGAATGGGAACGAAGAAATACGATCGTCAGGGTCCTCCTGGATGGTGGCGTCGTAGTCGACCAGCGTGGAGACGTTGTAATCCACCAAGCGGTGGCGGGAGACGGCGGGAGCCGGAGGAGGAGAAGTGGGTGAGGGGGCCGAATCGGTCGCAGGGGCCGTAGGAGAGGGCTCGACGGCGGGTGCGGAGGAAACTGCCGAAGTTGACGCCGAGACCTCCCCGGAGCCCCACTCCCTCATCACCACCTCTCGCACCACCGACTCCAGATCCAAGCCCTGAAACGGAAGCGAGTAGGAAAGGAACCATGACGGGAAGGAAGGAAAACAGGGCGGAAGCGCTCGGCGACGAGGAGCATAGCAATGGTGACAGAGGAGTCGGGAACCGGGAGCGGACCCCACACCTCCTCCAACACCCGGAACACCAGCAGCTCTAGCTGTTCCAACTGCTGCTCCATCCTCCCCCTTCCCTGCTGGAAACCAAGGTAAACCACGCGCTAAGACATCGGAAGTGCACGAAGGTCAAGCCTAACAACACACGAATAGGGAAAGGGACCGGAACTCCGCATGAGAAAAACCTACTCAGCGGGATATTGCCTCATACTGAGACAGGTCTAGCGATGAACCTGAGAAACAGGGGGCGCACACAAGGCCATGGCCGAGGACGAGGAAGGGAATGACAACAGGTCTTGTAGCCGGGAGAGTGTAAATCCCAGAAAACTGCTTACACTCGGCCCGGTTTACAAGACCTACGTCACCCCGGAGCTCAGCCACGAAGGATAAAAAGAGATGCAGCCCTGCACTGCTCAGCTTGCTTCTTCCTGCCAACGACCAGGTAAAGGGGCGTGCGTGTGTTGTGTGCAACGGAGAAAGAGACCAACATCCTTCGACGAGCAAGGAGACAAAAAGATGGCAAAGATGCACCAAACTTCCACTCCGAGAATGAACACCACGATGAAAAAAGAAGGCCAACAAAGCGTCACTAGTATACTGACAAAAATTGTCACTGGGCAAGAAAGAAGACGCGTAACCAAATGAAAATGAGGAGCATTCGGGAAGGGAGCGAAAGAAAGGAAATCGGAGAGGGCGAAGGGGGAGAAAAAGAAGAGGGAGAACTGGATGACGGGGGAGGGGACTCAGCGGAAGGGACGACCGGAGTCCCAGAGCACGACGACCTCCTCGTCACCCTCCACTGCCACTGCAAACCCGCACCACTCCATACCCCAGACAAGAAACGGGAGAAGGGAATTGGTCACCCGGCATGGCGTCGCCTTCCGGGTCGTCGGAGTCGTCCAGCTGGGGGAGGACGGGGTGGCAGGAGTCCCAGAGCACGACGACATCGTCGTCGTCCTCCTCCGCCCCTACAACCCCTCCATCACTCACTCCACGGCAACCGAGGCCAAACAACCACTTGGGTCCCAAATGGAGCCCCTCACTGAAGCACTAGGAGAGGGCATGGGAGTGTGGCCACCTGGGACGGCGCCGTTGGAGTCGTTGGAGCCGTCCAGTTCGCCCGCGGCGGCGCCCACCTCCCACCAGCGATGCCCTGGGACACCCTGCAAATGCCATCACCTACAGGCTAGCCGACCCTGAAAGGGGAGAGGCTAGGGATGACCTGGATGGCGAGTACCTGCCGCAGCAGGTCCGACGCGGAGCGAAGGCGGTTGACGACGTCGCCCAGAGCTTGGACGGCGTCGACGATTTCCTGGGCGAACACTGCAGCGGCCATGGCTCTCTTCTCTTCTACTTCAACCTCGGGGAACTCGCTCAACTCACCGAATGAGGCAACCTCACCCAGCACTCAGCCCAAACAGAGGCCACGCCCACTACCGATAACAGCTGACATTCCAGCACCAAGACTGGCTGAAGGAGGCGAAGAAAGGAGGGGAGATGGAAGCCCAGTGGAGAGGGGGGGGGTGCGCGGAATTAACAGCACCTCCGCCCTCGCCATTGGAAGCCCACCCCCACCCGCGCAGTGCAGAGTGCCCAAGCCACAACCAGAGACAGGAAGCCACCAAAAAGAAAAACACCCCAAACAGGCCTCCATCAACCGCAAGGAGCACTAACCAATGGGCCATGATGAGAAGGGGGAAAGAAGGGGAGAGTTGGGGGGAGGGGAAGGCGTGATAGCTGCCCCTCCTTTTGCTTCAACCTTGACTACCCCGCATACTTTTGACAAACGGCTGCTATATGACCTTGGCTGAGATTGAGGGCTAGCTGGAGAGGAGGCAAGGGAAAACCAGAACCAGTCCCACAAAACCCAGGAAAGGGGATAATGGGACAACCAGAGAAAGGGGGCGGCCCTGACAATCAGATGGCACTCTGAAGCGGCCCCGTCCCCCAACAGATGGCCCCACAATGCCACATTCGCTCCAGCCTCAGCCACGCAGGATGAAGAAAAACACCACTTACCACCACAGAAATGGCCATCGATAGGAACACCCCTTTTTCTGCTGACAAGCCCAGATTTGCCAATAGAAATTGAGGCGAAGCCTGGGCTGTTCGGAAAAATCAAGGGTGTCCAGGAAGAAAACGCACACAACAAAAAGCCGACCGAGGAAGGCAGTCCCTGTCCCCTGCTGAGGCCTAGTTATCTACTTTTAGAAATCCAGATAACCGAAGCCCAGCAGAGGTTAGGACCAACCCAGAAAAGCACAGCAGTGAACTGAAGAAGACTTACCAGCAGCCAAGCGCACTCCCCGGAGGCAAGAGGCGCAGGCACGCCTGAGATCAGGCGTGCGCCGCTGCTTCTTGCCACAGGGTGAGGCGGACGAAGGACCCCGACGGGCGTCCTCTGCAGGCATTTGTTGGCGCTGCGAGAGGCTAACAAAATGCCTGCGAGAGGTAGGCTGCCGGGGTAAACGACGAGGGATGAAGGGGGGAAGGAGGCGGGGAACTCCTGCCATAGTGACTCAAGGGACAAAAGATAGGGCGGGGGGCAATGCCTGCCTATCCTTAGGCTCTTGAGTCAGCAAGTGGGAACAACGACGAGAGGGGCGGAGTCGATGAGGAGAGGGCAAACAAGGGGCCATCTTTTATACCCCAGCAGGGCCAACAAATGAGGCATTCCCCTAAGGGGAAAGGCGACAACCACGGTTTCCTCGCCACCACCAGCCTCATCTTTCTCCCTGCCCCAGAGGGGAAAGTAGACAAACGTGAAATTTTTGCCAGCCCCAGCCTCCTCACTCGCCAACCCACCACCCCAAACACCTCCCCACTCACCGGCCGCAAGACAAAACAACAACAAATGGATCACAACTGGAATCCTGTGAGGGTCGGAAGAGGGGAAGAGAAGGAGAACTGGAAGAGCGAATGAGCCACTCTGTGACTACAGTGCGTATTAGACCAATCCTCAACCTGACGCCCACACATCTGGGCGGGATAAACAGGCCCTGCCTTCATGCAACATACTCCTCCTCACCCTTCGCCACCGCACCCGGCCAACAAATGTCCCACCACATCGGGCCAGAAGTTTATCGAATCAAAAAAGCAAGAGGAATCAGACATGAATACCACGTCACCACCAGTGCGGGGAGCGAGACCCCTGAGAAGGACCACTACTGCGGAAATAGGTCACCATGGGAGTCACTTCCTCCAAACTATCACTCAGACCGGAGGCTGCTTGACCCCCGGAAGCCTGACCGGAAGTACCAGCATCCTCCGCCACACTCACTGGGAGAGGATCACCGACAGCACCCGCATGCGCACCTCAACAGGAAGCGTGTAAAAACAGAGCAGGAAAATTCGGCGGAAATACAGGGAGGGAAGCAGGACGGAGTGGGTGCCGCGTGACTGGAGTCGGAGGCCACCAAAAGGGAAGCGACGGAGTGAGGTCCAGAGTACCCACCGGCGGCCGGCGATGGGCCTGCCTGAGCCGGGATCTCCACGTACTCCCCGACGGATGCTCCACCTCCCTCCCACTCCCCCTCCACGCCGTCTCCCACCAGCCAGCGGGCATCCGGCTCAGCACCTCCGTCCATCCCTGCCAACGACCCAGTCAGAAGAACCCGGACCACCAGGAGCAAGGAAGCGGACAATCGCGCAGGTGGACCACTTGCTTGGCCTTCTTCACCGGCGGCATCCCAGGGGGCCCCAAAGACTTGGCCAGAGCCGCGCGGATCAGAGCGGCCAACCCCTCCTTGGAGGACTGACTGGCAGGACGGAGCATCGGGGTCGCCGGGGGCCGGGAGTGCTGGAAGCCGGTGGGGTCTTCACGCTCGCCAGTCCCCACAGGACGCTGCCAACGGGCGTCCACCCCTGGCAATCCGACGGGGAGGCCGTGGATCAGGCGCCAGCGGATGACGAACGCTGGGACAGGCTGCGTCACCAACTCCGCAAACCCTGCCCCAACTCCGCGGTGGGCCACTGACGTTGCACGCCCCGCTGCAACAAACTGACACCCCGCTGAGACAAGAGAAGGACGACCAAGCGGAAACCCTGCTCCACCCAGGAGAGGTCACGAGCCTTCTGCCGGAGTCGCCGCTCCTTCGTCGTCACCCCCTTGATCTTGGAGGCATCCTGGAAGTTCCAGGGGTCGGAGCGTCCGTCAGGGTAGTCCACGGTGCAGGCCCAATAGCTGGCATCCTGGCGAAGCCCGTCTCGCTTGGTGTAGAGGCCGGGATAGTCCGTGCCCGCCGGCGAGGGAAGGGCTTGCACCGATCACGGGAACATGCTTAAAACATCAAAAAAGTGAGTTTTTTCAATGTTTTTGAACTGCGCAGTTTTGGGGAGCTACTCACTGTGGCGAGGTTGCACTCAGTATTCATAACCTTTCATAGAGCACAGCAATTTTGTATCCTTCTTTGGCGATCTAACCTTTGTTGGGTTGATTGCCTAATCTTTGAAGTCCCTCGAGGACAGCCAGGTGTTCTATTCACTTGGTGTGGCTGTAATTAGGCCACTGGGTGGGGGGATCCTTAAAAGAGTCGGTAGACCAAAAAAGAGGCTAATGCATGAAAAAAGCTGAGCACCCGTGTAGCGGGAACCATGCAGCCCAATTCTCCCAATCCTCCCATGTTTCACTGGATATGCAAGTAAGCAAAGTAGGGCGGTGGATGGATGATGCTTTTGCAGGCCTATTTAGGCTCACCCAATCCTCCCATGTTTCACTGGATATGCAATTAAGCAAAGTAGGGCGGTGGATGGATGATGCTTTTGCAGGCCTATTTAGGCTCACCCAATCCTCCCATGTTTCACTGGATATGCAAGTAAGCAAAGTAGGGCGGTGGATGGGTGATGCTTTTGCAGGCCTATTTAGGCTCACCCAATCCTCCCATGTTTCACTGGATATGCAAGTAAGCAAAGTAGGGCGGTGGATGGATGATGCTTTTGCAGGTCTATTTAGGCTCACCCAATCCTCCCATGTTTCACTGGATATGCAATTAAGCAAAGTAGGGCGGTGGATGGATGATGCTTTTGCAGGCCTATTTAGGCTCACCCAATCCTCCCATGTTTCACTGGATATGCAAGTAAGCAAAGTAGGGCGGTGGATGGGTGATGCTTTTGCAGGCCTATTTAGGCTCACCCAATCCTCCCATGTTTCACTGGATATGCAAGTAAGCAAAGTAGGGCGGTGGATGGGTGATGCTTTTGCAGACCTATTTAAACTCACCCAATCCTCCCATGTTTCACTGGATATCCAACTAAGCAAAGTAGGGCGGTGGATGCAGGATGCTTTTGCAGGCCTATTCAGGCTCACCCAATCCTCCCATGTTTCAGTGGATATTCAAGTAAGCAAAGTAGGGCGGTGGATGCATGATGCTTTTGCAGGCCTATTTAGGCTCACCCAATCCTCCCATTTTTTCCAAAAACCATTGGAGAAAGTTGTAGTAAAACTTCTTACTGCAGCAGGCTCTCTATTACCAATTTGAACTTATGGTAATTAATAATTTCTGTAGCTGCTTGGTTATATTTGCTGTTGGCAACAGCGAAGCTCAACCTAATCAATTATTATTGGTATTTTTGTATTTTCCCCTATTTTATCCATAGAGTCGCCGTAGGCGACGGCGAAGCTCAACCTAGTCTATATATAAAGCAGGAGCCTGTCCTGTGGGTCATCATGGGGAGCACCTTAACTACAACCTCTGCAGAAGAAGTGAAGATGGTTTTGGGTAAATCAGGGTCAGGGAACACGATGGAGGTGGTGAGAGCTTGCACCGATCACGGGAACATGCTTAAAACATTGAAAATGTGAGTTTTTCCAATGTTTTACCTCTGCGCAGTTTTGGGAAGCTACCCAATCTGACTAAGTTTTAGTCATTACACATATATTTTCCATGAACTTTGGCAAACCAGTCTCTCACTGGCTACCTAACCTCCTTGGGTTGGATGTCCAATTTTTGATGTCCCTTGAGGACCGCCAGATGTTTGCTCCTGCATTCATTTCGTGTGGCTGTAATTTGGCCACTGAGTGGGATCTCTTAAAAGAGTCAATAAACCACAAAAGAGGCTGATGCGTGAAAAAAGCTGAGCACCTGTGTAGCGGTACCCACGCAGCCCAAATACAATTATTTCAATCCATTTGCCCCCAATCGTTTGCCTTCTTCTCTCACCATATCCCCCCCAGCAGTTTGCCCCTTTTAACCGTTTCTGCAAATTAATTGCTAAACAAATCCCTGTTATCAAATTTTAATTTTTATGCTAAAAAACTTTATATAATATTTTTTTCGATTTTTTCATGGGGTACATCCCCCCAGCGGTTTGTCCCACAGCTATTTGCCTCCCTCCAACCATTTGCCCTCAACCAGCTATTTGCCTTCCTCTCCAAATCCCAACCAGCAATTTGCCTTCCTCTCCAAATCCTATTCACAATAAACCGCCGTTTTCAAAACAGTAAAAATCCTAAACAAATTTTAGTACAATCATCTCCCATGTTATTCATTCCTCCCCCCCCCCCATGATCCCCAAAGTCGTTTGCCCTCCCAGCCGTCCCCAACCATTTGCATCATTCTCCAAATCCTTTTAGAATACACCCCTTTTTCAATTGATGTCTGCAGGACCATTTTCAAACTGTAACAAATAAATTTTAGTAAAATGGCCCACCTAAAAATATTCAGTCATTAGCCTCCCCCCCAGAACCATTATCCCCCAAACCATTGCTTGTACCAGGCCCCAGCCGTTGCCACTCCCCAAGCCATCCGTTTTTCCCTAACCATTTGCCGTCCCCTTTCCAAACTCTTTTCAGAATAAAGCCCCATTTTCAAATGATTTCTCCCAAGCAATAAAATGCATCAAAAACCTTAATAAATTTTAGTTTAATTGTTTCCCAAACATAATTGTACCGTTAGCACCCCCTCTCAACCATGATCCCCCCAGTAAATGTTAGCACCCCTGGCCATTTGCCGCAGCCATTCCCCTCTAGCCGTTTGCCTCCCTTCTGCAAATCTTTTCAAATAAACTATTCTGCTTTTGACTCATGTATGTCAAGCCATGAAAACTAAAAAAACAAGACTAAATTTTAGTTCAATTGTCCCCCAAACCATTATCAAAATAAACTCTTCCTTCCAAATAATGGGTTTCAACATTGTAGAATTAAATGAATTCTGTAGCTGGTTCCATATAGTCGCCGTAGGCGACGGCGAAGCTCAACCTAGTCTTATATAATACGCGTGATGCCATTTTTGGGGGTGCCTCGGCGCCACCTGGATTCTTGACTTATCCTGGCATATGATAGCTCTACGTATCTGTATTGAGAAATTATTTAATAATTTTTGGGGCGCGCTGTGCATGGGTAATGTTGAAAATATGAAAAAATCGAAAACTTGCGCATTTTTGGCATTTTTGGTCTTTTTTTGACTTCAAAACTTCATAGCTCCTCCATTTTTTAACTTTCTTTGTCGGACTTTTTTTTAAATTAAAGCTTCAACAATTCTACTCAAAATCCATTGTTTAATTTTCAACGTTTTCAGTAAAATATTTGCAAAAAAATGGATTGAGTGATGCCAATTTTTCGATTTCTTGCCCACCCAGGAGTCTGATGTTTTTGGGATAAATCAAATAATTCTTCAAGGCAAAGTTAAGTCACCACAAACCCATTCAATGTTACGTTCGTTGACCTAGAGAGATTGCATGCATCAAGTTTTTGAGTTCTTAGAGCTGCTTAGCCTAAAGATGCTTTTAAAAACGTGGCTCTCTTATTGTCCTCAAATTGAGTTTTCAACTGTGAATAAATCTTATTATATCATTTTTCTGAAAGGTCAATATGTTTAAGGAAGATTTTAAGGGATGCAATTGGTTGTGTAACTTTAACTTAAACTTTAACTTAAGGTGGCCGTGCGAAGCATGGCCACTGACCCATATTACTAGTATATCTTATATAATACGCGTGATGCCATTTTGGGAGGGGTCTCGGCGTTCCCTGGATTCTTTACTTATCCTGGCCTATGATAGCTCTATGCATCAGTCTTGACGAATTATTTAATATTTTTTGGGGGGATCCATGCTCGGAAAATGTTGAAAATATGAAATAATCAAAAACAATCGCATTTTTGCGATTTTTGGACATTTTTTGACTTTGAAGCTTAATACCTCATCCAATTTTTAACTTTCTCTGTCGGACTTTTTTTCCAATTGTAGCTACAACAATTCTGTGTAAAACCCAATTGTTAGTTGACAAACTTTTAGATAAAATATTTGAAAAATATTTGATTGACTGAAGCCAATTTTTTGATTTTCGGCCTACTCAGGAGTCTGATGTCTTTTGGGTGCATCAAGTAATTATTTAAGGTAAGGCTGGGCAAAGGTTCTGCAAATATATGGTCAATATAGTTTGCGTTAACCTTGAGAATGAACTAATTTGAATTTCTTGAATTTAATTTTTTGAGCCATTTATACTTCGGAGCTGAAGTGGTTTTTATAAATGGCTCAATTTGTGTCCCACAATATTTTTTTGGAACTTCTATTGCTGCGCCTAATCTCAATGGTTCTTGACAAACTATTTAATTATAATTATTTTTAAGGAAGCTTTGGAGCGATGGAACTGGTCCCCAAATATTTGGTTTTAATTTTTTATGAAACTGCAAAAGGTGGCCGCGCAACGCGCGGCCCCTTACCTATATTACTAGTATATATATATATATATATATATATATATATATATATATATATATATATATATATATATATATATATATATATATATATATATATATATATATATATATATATATATATATCTCTTTCCGGGGCCCGTACTCCGCGGTTTTTCAACGAAATTGGCTGATTTTTTGCATGAAGGTCTGACTGGGTGGTATCTCCAGGCCATTTTTTGCGCTTGACGTAATTTTGCGTTTTTCGCCCAAAACCTAAATTTTTGATGTTTCAAAGCACCAAAAATCATAAGTAGCTGGGTTTTCAATGAAATCAGCTGATTTTTGGCAGGTACGTCCATCGAGGTGATTTCTTGAAGCTGGCAAAAAAAATTTCGAAATATTTGTTATTTCTCAATTTATGGCCAAAAACCTAAAATCTTGATGTTTCAAAAATTTGAACATCCATAAATCAATGGTTTTTCAATGAAATCAGTTGAAATTTGGCATGTACGTCTGCCATGGTGATATCTAGAAACTGTTAAAAGGACTTTTTGAAAAATTTATTATTTCTTGATTTATAGTTAAAAACCCAAAATATTGATGTTTCAAAAATTCGAGCATCCATGGTTTTCAATAAAATTAGCTCAATTTGGGTAGGAGGCTTATTTGTAATTAAACCAGCTAATTTTGACTAGAAGTGATTCATATGAGTGGATTAGCAACGTTGTTTACTTGGAACAAAGGCCGCGCATCTTGGCAATAGCCAAGAATACCTTGTTATTTTTTGATATCATAAAATATTTATTCCAGTAACTGGTGTCTATTGATCACAGGCATCAAGCACCATCGCTGAAAAGAATTTAGTACTACAGCTCAGCAAAGATAAGCATTTCTTAAAAGTTCCACCAGATTTCGATGATCCACGGATTAGAGGAGAAAATTTAAAGATCAACAACTTTCGGCATCACAAACAGTCAACGTGACCTCTGGCATATAACATCCGCATATCCCTAATAATCAATGGAGGGTAGGTACAATTTTGGCGATTTCATTGGACCTGCCCATGCAAAAATCGGAGCTCAGAAATTTATTGTTTCATTTGTATTGACAGCGAGCCCCATTTGTTTTAGAATATTTATCATTGCATTGTATTTTTTCAACCTACCCATATTTAACCACAAAAATTTATAAAACATTGCAAAAAATTTTTCAAAATGCCATGTTTGAAGTGGCGCTTGCTCTAGCATCCCGCAGAACACACCTCCTGTGCATTGGGCAATGAGGGCAGGCTCAGAGAAGGCAAAATCATTGACGATAATATGCCTTTTTTCTTAGATTGCTTTTTCACCTATGATTTCACCTAGACTGACCGGAATGAACGCAGCCTATTTCAAAGAATATAGCGCAATAGACCAAGTATACATAACTTACAGTACTCACAGATGTGGAAGAAGGTCACATTTGCTTAATAGTTGGCTACAGTTCTACTTCAAATTTAGCCAAATTTAGCACCACAGACTTTAATATCATAGTCAGTAGAACACTAACCACAAGAACCAGCACCTCTATGACTGACAAAGATGCGATGTGAGAACGGGAAAGGCATCAAAAGCTTGACCTTGCATCGAAGGAACAATGAAAAGGAAGGCTAGAAGGTGTGGGAAAGTCTTGGGCATTTTAAGGCCTCTTTTCTGCCAACCGCGCATCCTGGGCATGGGTAGGTGAAATTCACCTATTTTTTCATGTCAGTTTCATTCACTTAGAAGGGGGTCCAGCCGACCTTTCACTTACCCGATTCTACCTGGCCCCGGTGAAAATCCCAAAAAATAATTGCATTTTTTTTTTCATTCATTTACCTGATTATCACCTAGTGCCTTTGTACCTACCCTCCATTGCTAATAATGCATACTTTCAACATCAGCTCACTGAGTAGGGCCAAAATCGCAAAAATTGACTTCACTCAAAGATATTTTTTGGTATATTAGTTTCAGGAACTTTAAACAGTAAATGGGCTACCTTAAAAAGAATTGTTTTGCCTCGAATTTAAAAAAAAGTCCGCCAGAAAAAGTTAAGAATTGAATGAGCTACAAAGGAGTAAAGTCAAAAATGGGGCAAAAATGGCAAAATTTGACACGTTTTCAATCATAATTTGTTATTAAGGAAAAACCGCGAGGACCGTAAAGCATATTTTTCCAAACTTTCCGAGATCTATCCAAAATGCTATCATATGCCTGGATAGACATAGAAACCATGCCACCCAAGGTACCCTCCTAAAATGGCATCACCCGTATTATATAAGATAGATATATATGCGGACAGACGGACGCAAAAATGGGGTAACTGCTTAAGCGGGCCTTGGCCGCCCGCCGCTTTGGGCATGGCGCCAGAGCTCCTCCGGCCTCTGGGCACGGGTGCTACGGCCCCTACGCTTCGCCTAGCATGCTTCGCATGATAGGCTACGCTCCGGGGCCTCCGCACCCATGCCCTTCGGCCTACGGAGCTCTGGCTGCCCTGCCCTCCGCGGCAGGTGGCCTGCGGCCGCGCAAAAAGAAATTAAATATTTCATATGCTGTGAAGGAATGAAAAGTGTGGCCGCGCGAAGCGCGGCCAATCACCTATATTACTAGTATTGGGCTGGCGCGAGCTGGCCCTCCGCGGCTGGCGGCCTTCGGCCGCGCAAAAATACAGTATACATGGGAGAGCTGGGAATGCTGTCAGCCGATTCTGATGCTTAATTTGTTATTGCAGAGCTGAAGCACTTTTCAGCACACTCCAAGGGGGCGCCTACGCAGAGGCAATTGCCTCCAGCGAAGGCAGATTAGGGCTAGGCGTCATGATTGCTGCAGAGGGAGAGGCAGAGGTGTTTAGGCCTCCAACACAATGGGCCTCATCTGATGAGGCTGCTTGGGCTCAGCTTCCAACGCTTCCCGGGGGCGCCCACGCTGAACCCATTTTCCCCCACCAAGCAAGGTTCAGTCAATCGTCATCCTCGTCCTTATTCTCTTTCCCAGCAGCATAAAATCTGGCGAGACTTATGGATTCATTAGAAGTCCTTCAATATTTAGCTGTCTGAGCTAATGACAAAAGATGGATGCAAAAGATTGACACAGAGGGCAGGACAGTCAGAGCTCCGGTGGCCGTTAAAAATGAAATGACTAAAAATCGTGCAAATTTGTATTTCGGCAGCTTTTCAACTAAATTGGCTAAAATTTTGCATGGAGGTCTGATTAAGTGGTAGCATAAGATATATGTTGCGTTAGGAAATTATATTTTAAAAATAAAATTTTAAAAATTAAATATATTTTGTGTTTAGGTTACGCGTTGCTTATGCTTGCCAATTTCCCCTAGCGCTCCAGAATCTACAACAGTCAGGCACAAACTTGATCACGGCACAACCCTAGAAGCGAGATAAATGCTCAGCCTTAGAGGGTTTCAATGCGCAAATTGAAGCCGTCCCGGTAGCCGTAGCTGCCGGACCTGTAGTGGATGCGCAGTCCGCTCAAATATCTGGGCGCGAATGGCTTCACAGCCTTTGCCTTGCTTCCAGTCCAACTAAATCCTCACCCGAATAAGCCAATGGCTGACAAACATTCGGAGCAGTTGGACCTTTTCTGAAGGCCTCCTGTTCGGTGGTCATAGAAGTTGACCACGTCATAGCTGTTGTCCAGAACCATGCGCCAGTATCGCACGCTCACTCGAAACTTACGCGTAGTTGTGTAAATCCAGGTGCACTCCTCAACAAAAGGCTGTGCACTGGCGTTTGCTCCCCCCCCCCCCCCCCCACCACCACCACCCGCACCATATTGGCGGCTCTGGAGGGTGTCGTGGCATACTTGTACACGTTGGAGTCCGTAAAGGTCCCGCAAGTAGGGCAGTGTACGCCTGCATTGACAGATATGAGATAGAATATTGATGGGTATTCGTGATATGAGTCTTGGTGAACAGGAGAGCGAGCTTCGACTCCATCTGCCCTGAGCCACGCACTGGGCGCTGGTGGGATGAATCTTGCACTGGTTCGCCTTGCACGCCACCGCGACCACGCCTGCATTTGCCAGCCTTTTTAAAGATCAAAGGATCAAAGTTTTCAACCTACAAAAAACTGTTTCAACAGCAAAAGAGCAGGGACTTTGAACCTTGTGGGCCCACTTGCTCAGTGTGAGCCACCGCTTGACCATTGGCCTCCTTCAAACTCACTGTGGCCGCAGAGGCAGAGGGCAAACTGATATCAGCCAGGGCGCAGGTGTCTGCAAACTCCTGGTTTTCAACCCAGTTCAAGCTGAGGAGCTCTGAGGGCTGTACAATCGCACTGCAAGCGCTGCATGTCCCAGGTCCCGTTGGCTAGGCAGGTGGCGCTGGGTCCGTGCTTGAGCCGGTGCCGTGCAAGACAGGTGATGCTCAGCTGCGTTCCCACTACCACTCGGCCGCAAGTTCCTGACCATTCTTTTGTCTCAGCCGAACTAAGATAACTGTTTCTTGAACCAGTAGGCTTGAGGCTGTTGAGTGGGGCATTGTGACCGACTAGTGTGAGGGCGCTCATGGGGCAGGCATCGGCAATTAGAGCGGCAGTATAGCTGCTGCAGCGGAGGAAGCAGGGAGAGCAAACCTGGAGGACACTGACAGGCGATAATCGGTTGGTCCCAGCTGCCGTCTGTCTGACAGGTGGAAGTGAGACCAGAGGAAGCCACGTATCCACTCTCGCACAAAGCAACATACTGGCTGCCCACTTTTGTTTCATTGCACACTCCTTCAATTCGATTTCGTAAAGGAGGTAGATCTAGCTGGGAGGCACTCACGGAGCAGGTTGAGACTAGCTGGCTGTGTATGGTTCACTTGGATGGTGGCTGGGTCACAAAGGTCTAAAAACCATAATAAGGAGGGGTAGCAAATCAGAGAAAGAACTTGCTGGGCACTGAAACCCAGGTATGATTGTAAGGTTACCCTGAGGACATGCGCAGGCCAGGCCAGAAACATTCCAGGCCGCTTCAGCTTCACAGGATGCTGCCAGAGCAGTGACAGCCTCATGACCTTGGTCGCAGCTGGCAGCGACTATCGTGCCTGGCTGGGGGTTGCCGCATTCATCTGAGAATTCCATTCAATCCTTCAAGATGATCAAACCTGCGTTGATGAGTTGGTAGGTGGATTCGTTGACAAACTGGTTGACGAGGCTCTTCAGTGAGCAGGTTTCTGCATCAGCATATGTTGGCTTTGTAGCTGGGCAAATGAGTGAAGGGGAACTGGGAATGATCCATAGGCGCCAAGGTTGCGGTTTGGCTGTGGTGGAGAGGTTCCAGTGGGCATCCGCAAATATCAGGCAGGTCCGGCTCACCTCCCGGTAGGCTAGGGAGCAGCCTTGGCAGCTGCTTTTCTATCATCTCCTCAGGATTGGGCACAAAGTAGGGAAAACTTGATTGCTAAAGAAAACAGATCCCTACACGACTCCTGCCCAAATGCTAACATGTTGCAGAAGCATCTGGGCACAGTGTAGCTGAGTCGGCTGAGTGGCATTGTAGACTGGGCTGGTGGAGAACTGGCGCTCGTCCAATGCGAAGGTAATGAAGGCTTGCAGCCTGCTAGGTTCACCATTCACTACCAACTCTTCAATTTGTTCTCAGATTTTGCAGCTTACTTCTTTTAGACTTTAATAGGGAACCGTGAAAAGCTATAATTGAGAGGCATATTGCTAAGTGGTGGGGCTGCATTGGCGACCTTTGAATTGGTCACTTCAGCTTTTATTTCTGAAAACCACTTTCTCCACTTTCACTGCTCAAAATAGTAAAATATCTGGTAACATCGGCAGGCCAAATGTAGTTCTCTTTTCTCCAAAAGTTGCAAAAGCCTCGAGTAAAAAGTCAAGGAAATACAATTTATACTACTGGAATCTGCTGCTTGGACAGTTGCATTTTGTTTTTGGCGCGCAGTTCAGTGTCTCTTTCCATGCGCGCGCAAAAACAAAATGCAGATGACGCAGCAGATTCCAGTAGTATAAATTGTATTTCCTTGACTTTTTACTCGAGGCTTTTGCAACTTTTGGAGAAAAGAGAACTACATTTGGCCTGCCGATGGTACCAGATTAAGTAAGATTTGGGTGATGATTTTCTTTTGGATGGGTTGGAATTTTAATTAAAGTTACTCAGTTGAACTTGTGGGTATCAGTGAATTAACGAATGAACAGTGAAAAGGATTCTCCTCCCAATCTTCTAAGCCAAAACGCTGCCTTCCTATGCAGCCAAGGATGCGGCCGGATTGAGTGACTGAAACTACAGAAATTACAGGAATTAATTTCATTGAAAAACCACATCAATGCTGCAGAATCCTGAAACAGATGGTGGATGAGTAGGTGCGCAAAATGGCAGACAGCTAAAACGAATACGCCGACGAACAAGCGGCACTTCTATCGGTTCACACCACTCTCCTTACTTCATCCTCTCATCCCCTCAACTGTAACCCCTTCAGCTGGCTCCACTCCCCAACCAGCCTCCTCTACGACCCCGCCCTCAAGCGCAGCTTCTGGCAGGGGGGGATTCCTGCCGGAGTCGGGTGTAGGATTTAACAACCTCGTCCCCAGCTAGATCCTTGTCCTCTAGACCTTCCGTCAAGAGAACGTTTCCATGCCTCTGTTGGGAGAGCGGCTCCTATCTTATCTCTCTCCCAACCTTCATCGCTTGTGTGCAGGGGATGGAGAAGCGGTGGAGGGTGGAGACGGGGAGCGGTGGCGCCTTTCCTTCCAGGAGCTCACCTGCGCTCCTCACAATCCCGCTCCCTAGTTCGTCAAGGGCACAGCTATTTGAAGCTGAGCTGAGAATTTCCAGTGCTTTGAAAGCAGAATAAGCCTAGAGTACTTGACTCCTGCATCCTATCCCAGTGAGAATGAAAAAGAAGATAGTACTCGAGATCTGCTTCGTCTGATCGTGGTTGGGCAGTTTGCAGAAAGTTTGCGTATGACGCTTCTCTTGCAATCCCTCATGTTGTTATTCCTCAGGAGTGTGGGCTCTCCATTACTTCTGCCCGCTGAGCCGTTTGATTCGGTCAGCCCAATCAATTGCCAATAGGATGTTTCAATGTTTCAATATATGGATGTTTCAATATCTGGTAGGGCAAAATGAAATTTGGTCGACATTAATCAGTATCGGCATCAGCAGTTGTTTCATCTTTCCTCTGTGCTGGGTTTTTTGATGATGATGGTTTGCCAGGTAATCAGTTGCGAGTGCAATCACTTCTGGGACGTGGACATCAGTGGAGATCTGCACACCGGCAAGGAGGAGCAGGATCGACTATGGAACTGTGCTTAGTGTCGGCTTCCATTCCTGCAGGTTCCTCTTTTCGCCTTTCATCGAACACAGCTTTTCTCACTAAACTTTGTACGATCTGCTGCTGCTGCACGATGTTGCCCACCTCAGGATGACCTATAGACTGCAGGATTTACTATGACAAGTGCCAAGCGGTTGACATCTCTTGCCAGCTTTATGCTAAGCAATTGGGCTTGCGCGAGCGGAGCGCTAGCGGAGCGGTAGCGCCAAGCCCCTCTTATCAAGCAAAACAACCAATTGCAGCTTTCCCAAAGTTTGGCAGCCTGTAGCTCATCACACAGACACCGGGGAGCGCTGCAAATAGGCTCAATCGACGCGCCGTGGTCAAATTGTGGGGGGTCCTCTTTGGAAACATTTTTCTAAGTGCTTTATTTCAAGAGTTATTCTTAAAAAACTGTTTCAAAAAAGATGTCCGGTGTCCGGGCACACACCGACCGTCCGTCCGTCCGTCCGTCCGTCCGTCCGACCGTCCGTCCAGCAAGTGTTGCAGACACTTGGGCAACCTCTGGAGCTTAGATCTCAACGGTTCTAGGGTAAATCGATACCGCTGAGTGTCATGGCACCTCTAGTTTTTGCATTTTCCGCGTTTTTTTGGTCGAAACATCAACTTTTTGGGTAGAACTCCATTTTTCTCATGTTTTTCTGATGTTTCTAATTTTTTTTCTAAAGTTTTATAGTGTAATTGGCCAAAAAAGGCACCATATAGGTATTTTTGGACGTAGAACATGATTCTGGTACCCGATTACTTCTTCCTGGTCTCCATGGGCTGGGACCAGGCCGTGGTGAACAGGCAGGTCATCATCAACTTCATCTCGAGGCATTTTATAAGGTTTTTGGCCTTAAGAGTCGTTTTTCGATAGGAGCACGAATCCCACACAAGGGGGTGAACATGAATTTTTTTACCCCCCTTTTTTATGACAGATTCCGAATCTCCATACATTTTTATGTAACTCCACTAATTTTGGGCGAAAAATATGCAGAAATGGGCTCTCTACAGCTCCAAACGTAAAGGAAGGTCGAGATTTTGGCAAATTTTGCGTTTCAGGTACTTGCAGCCAGTTTAAAGCCAATTTCTCAAGTATTTTCTGTCAGAGTATAGGCATTATGGATATCGATCGAAAGCTTATAATCAACCAAAGAGCACTGTGTCCTTTGTTTGGCACAGAAAGGTGCATATGCAGAGAAAACGGCAATAACCTTCTTGATTTGCAAAAACTTGATTTTGTAATTTTTCTCAAAAATAGACCATTTCTCAAAATTTTTGTAGAAATTACGCAATCTTAACTATCATTTTCGTTTTTCTCATGAAATTTTGGTCAAGAAATCATGGATACATTTTTATTTGGAGGTGAACCAAATACAATATTTTTACTTTTCTATGTCAGACTCCAAATTTGGCCTATGTTATAACATAGGCCAGTTTCACAAGGGTAAAATTTTGGCACTAAAGAACTTCCTGCTCTACCGTATCTGCACACTTCGCAATTTCCTTTTGTGAGCAGCTTACCCTGAGCCTTATGCAAGTATCTACTAAGAAAAATTACTGGGTTTTCAACTTATTTTTTGAAAAAGTATCCAATGTATGAGGACAAGTCCGAAATTCGCCCTATGCTATAATATAGGCCCATAGTGACCAAAAAAATTTTTGTCTTGAAATTTGATTTTAATGCACTAAATCGATGCACCTGCCTCAAATACACCCAAATATATAATTTTTATGCATAATTTTGATGAATTTTGAATATTGAAAATTCTTCATTTCTTGACCATTTCGGTCTCAAACTGAGAAGATCAATAAAAATTTCGAACTTCAAAATTCATCAAAATTATGCATAAAAATTATATATTTGGGTGTATTTGAGGCCGGTGAATCGATTTAGGGCATTAAAATCAAATTTCAAGTCAAAATTTTTTTTTGTCACTATGGGCCTATGTTATAGCTTAGGGCGAATTTCGGACTTGTCCTCATACATTGGACCCTTTTTCAAAAAATAAGTTGAAAACCCAGTAATTTTTCTTAGTAGATATTTGCATAAGGCTCAGGGTAAGCTGCTCACAAAAGGAAATTGCGAAGTGTGCAGATACGGTAGAGCAGGAAGTTCTTTAGTGCCAAAATTTTACCCTTGTGAAACTGGCCTATGTTATAACATAGGCCAAATTTGGAGTCTGACATAGAAAAGTAAAAAATATTGTATGTGGTTCACCTCCAAATAAAAATGTATCCATGATTTCTTGACCAAAATTTCATGAGAAAAACGAAAATGATAGTTAAGATTGCGTAATTTCTACAAAAATTTTGAGAAATGGTCTATTTTTGAGAAAAATTACAAAATCAAGTTTTTGCAAATCAAGAAGGTTATTGCCGTTTTCTCTGCATATGCACCTTTCTGTGCCAAACAAAGGACACAGTGCTCTTTGGTTGATTATAAGCTTTCGATCGATATCCATAATGCCTATACTCTGACAGAAAATACTTGAGAAATTGGCTTTAAACTGGCTGCAAGTACCTGAAACGCAAAATTTGCCAAAATCTCGACCTTCCTTTACGTTTGGAGCTGTAGAGAGCCCATTTCTGCATATTTTTCGCCCAAAATTGGTGGAGTTACATAAAAATGTATGGAGATTCGGAATCTGTCATAAAAAAGGGGGGTAAAAAAATTCATGTTCACCCGATTCTTGCTCCTCTCATAAAACGTCTCTTAATAAGGCAGCATATAGGTATTTTGGGATGTAGATTACGATTCTGGTACCCGTTTACTTCTACCAAGTCTCCATGGGCTGGCACCAGGCCGTGGTGAACAAGCAGGTCATCATCAACTTCATCTTGAGTCATTTTACAGGGTTTTTTGGCATTAAAAAGGCAACATATAGGTATTTTTGGACGTACATTACGATTCTGGCACCCGTTTGCTTCCACTTGGTCTCCATGGGCTGGCACCAGACCGTGGTGAACAAGCAGGTCATCATCAACTTCATCTTGAGGCATTTTACTGAGTTTTTTGGCCTTAAAAGTTAACATATAGGTATTTTTGGACGTAGATTACGTTTCTGGCACCCGTTTGCTTCTAACAAGCCTCCGTGGTGAACAAGCAGGTCATCACCAACTTCGCCTTGAGGCATTCTAAAGGGTTTTTGTGCCTACAAATAGCATCTAAAGGTATTTTTGGACGTAGCTTATGATTCTGGCACCCGTTTGCTTCTACCTGGTCTACATGGTTTTCCATCAGGCCGTGGTGAACAAGCAGATAATCACTAACGTCCTCTTCAGCGCCATGCACAGGGGCCTTGCCCCTGTATGAAGTGGATGAAATTTTTTCTTAGCAAAGATAAGTTTTTTTACCTCAGATTGTGAATTTGTGCACTGTAAAAATTATCGTCAGTCCAATGGAACAATGGATTAATTAATGATAAGAGAGCACCTGATCAAAATACTAAGTAAAATGTAGAAATATTTATAAAAAATATGCATTGCAAAAATTTTTTTAACTGATACTGCTACAAGTCTTCATTGCGATAATTTACAATTGATTAAAAATTTGCCTTGGTCATATTCGATTTATATATGATCGTTTTCAAGAAATAAACAAAAATTTGGATTTAATTTTAAAAAAAATTACATTTCAACTAATGGGTTTATTGAATAACAAAATTTGGGAGCCAACTAAATTTTGACCAAATCATTTTGCCATTAAAATAGGGTGCTCTCTTATCATTAATTAATCCATTGTTCCATTGGACTGACGATAATTTTTACAGTGCACAAATTCACAATCTGAGGTAAAAAAACTTATCTTTGCTAAGAAAAAA
Source organism: Ptycholaimellus sp. GST1_10 (assembly GCA_030248095.1). Classification (NCBI taxonomy): domain Eukaryota; kingdom Metazoa; phylum Nematoda; class Chromadorea; order Chromadorida; family Chromadoridae; genus Ptycholaimellus; species Ptycholaimellus sp. GST1_10. The sequence goes on from JASANA010008079.1 coordinate 21,936, forward strand.
TTTCATCCACTTCAGTTGCAAGTAGAATTCAAATACAGCCGAATAAATATTTCCCCCACTTCAATTGCAGGTAATTTATAGATAAGAGATACTTTTTGGGTTAGTATAACCCACTATATAATAATATAACGTGATATGTCCGAATGAAACTGTTCATAACAAGGAAAGACCGTTGGTAACTTATATATTTATTTATGTTTTCATTTTCAGCAGCAAAGAGGGTTGAAGAAAGGAAAGAGAAATTCTGATCCAGCTATCTCGCCTCAAACACCCCTGCCGACACCTGTTTCCTTGATTTCTGCAGAGCTTTTGAATGTGTCCCCCATTCGAAACACATACACTGCTTTGCACACATGTGCACCTCCAGCCACTTCTCACCTTGCTCACCTCCCCCACCTTCACGATAGTAACTTTGTGTATTTATCAGTTTTGCCTGATCAAGAAACGCTCGAGATATAGCATATAGAAATGAATTTACTCAAAGAGACAGTTTTATGTTGCAAAAGCCCATGAAAACAATGCGGCAGATAACTTGACACGCCAAAATAGCATGCAGGACTGTCAGAAAACTGGCTGCCTCTCCAGAACCAGCATCAGCCATGATTCAACGCAGGCTCACAGGGCTGATGTTTCAGCAAACAACTTGTAACAGGCAAAACAAGCTTCATTTAATAATTGTTTGCTTCGATCGACCCTCCAAATTAGCAAACTGACTGAAAACAGGCAGGTCCGGAGCAGTTCTCACCTCTTTCACTCTTTTATGTAATAAAATTGTCGACTTTTAAACTATGATTGATGTTTGATGGCGGCTGGCGTCAGCCTGGATCGCCTCTTCCACGGGGGCTGAAAGGAGGCGGCAATGAGGCAAGCAAGAGCTGCAAGCGCCCAGATGGGAGAATGGTGCAAGCGGAGGAAAGGAATCCGGCCAGGAAGCTAACTGGGCCCTGGCGAGGCCTTGAATAGGTCTTTTGTGTTGCATGAGCCTCGCATTGGAGTCCACTCAGGCAAAGCCCCCCTTTTAAATGTAATGAACTGGGCATTAGTTTTCCTCAAAGCTACCCGAAGTTTCCTCACAGTCAAAAATTGAGGCAAAGGAGTCAGTAAGAAAGCAGGTCACTTGATAGTCGGTACGACGAGTGTGGGCAGCTCAACAGTCTGCCCCTCAGTGTCAATGGGTACCAAGGAGAGGACGCGTCACCGAATCATCCTATGGCCGCCTCCATGTAGTCCAGGAACAGATGCATACCACAGATTGCGCCTTACCCGGGCTGCTGATGTTCAGGGCAATGCTTATGAGATTGTGAAAAGAGTTGGGAGCAATGCGTCTTGTATTTAGTGCAGCAATACCGAAAATGGCAAAGCATGGGGAAGTGCTGACAATGAATCGGCTGACTAAGCAAGGCTTCTGCAAATGCTGGCCTCAGAAACAGAGATGACACAGACATATCTGATATTCTAAACTAAAGTTTCTGTCCTCTTTAATTCTTGTCCGCACTCCGCAGCGATAAGCAACTGATAACAAACAAGCATCTGTACTGACATAGACATGGAGACCATCGCAAAATGCAAGGCCATATAGCGGGGGTTGGGCTGGACGCTTTCAATGCATCTATAGAAACCATCCTAGGCGACACCGAAGCGGGTCCAGGGCCTACTATTGATGGAGAAGGGGAGGCTGCCTAAGGCTGCCTCCAGACGCCCCAGCTACTTACTTCAAGTACCAGGATCAGCTAGTGCATTTGTTCATTGGCAATCTATTTGAAATTTTTTGAAATGAGGCTCCCTTCATACGTGTGGGGGGCATTTTCAATTAAAATAATTGGGATTAAATTTTATTTTAAAATTATGCAGCCAAACAATGAGGAGCCATGGAGAAGAGCAATGGCGGATTTAGGGTGGTGAATAGGGTGAGGTTTCACCCCCCGAAGCGATTTCAGGGGGTGAATTCACCCCCCGAAGTAAGTGGGTGGTAGTGGGTGGTAGTCAGTGATGAGCCAAAGCCCATAATAGCCATCCAACCACAGACTAATTTTTCACCACCCAAACCAAACTGTTCAACTCCTAACTAAATTTTTCACCCCCCGGACCAAAATTTTCACCCCCGAACCAAATTTTTCACCCCCCCAAACCAAATTGTTCACCTCCCGAACCAAATTTTTCACCCCCCCAAATTTTTCACCCCCCGAAACAAATTTTTCACCCCCCGAACCAAAACCCTAGATCCGCCCTTGGAGAAGAGCCAAAGAGGAGCAGAGTTTCGTATACGAAGTGGATGTCAGGGCAAAGCTCAGACTGTGGCCAAAATAAAAGAGAGGCAAACTCGGAAGACTAGGCGGGTGAGGAAATGAGAGCATTGGAGAAGTCCAGCAGGGGTTGCAATGGCAACATCAGCTCCACCGACCTCACAGGGGACTAGGAGGCCTGCAAGATGTAGGAGCATACACATCCGGAGCTCGCTTGAGACTCCGCCCAGTTTGGCCAGTTGTTGAGGCTACCCTTCTTCTCTCAACAAAGTTTTGTCATCTTGAAAGTTCAAATGTTGTTGTATGCAACAAAACTTCTGGGATAGCTTGAACGTTTGGCAGAGTTCTAGACTCTCTGATGAACTAAGTTATGAATTAATTTTACAGTTCGAAGTACAAATTTTCAGGCCAAGAGTTAATTATGCTTTCATAATCAGGGTAAGGCTTTGCAAAATTGTCTTCCAGCATCAGCGCTACAATAAAACTTTTATTATCGTTTCAATTGAAGAAAAAAGGTGCAGCCAAATTGGAACGCTTGATTGCCCCGTAGCAAAGACTCTGTTTCTCCTTCCAGCTGCTTCTTTACCAGCATGAGGTTACAGAGTAAGCACTATATCAGTTAGTTCCTCCGTGTTTATCCTTCCATGTTTCCATTTCAGGTCATCGGATTGAACCAACCAGGCTCCTCCCAAATTCATGCTCAAGAAGGGGCGACCCTCCCTACACACCCACCAGCCCTATGTTTCTAAATATTCATAAAGCAAGATTCCTAACGGTTGTGATAATCTAGGAGAGGAAAGTCTAGGATAATCTAGTTCATCATCATTTAAGTTTTGCAAATCTTGACTGAGAGGTTGATGCCAAATGTGTTGTCCCGGGCCCCACAGATTTTCTCCTATTTTCACCAGCACTTGCCGCCAGCCCAAGTCATTGATTGGCCGTCTCATAGTCTTCGGCATAATTTTGGGCAGCAGCAACCGACTCCATCTAGTCATGGAACTCATCCAGCTCACATGGGTCATTGCTTATGCCAGGCAATCTATCTTAGCCTTGATACTAGAAACTATTGATCACCTGTTCTGATTCTTCTCATGCAGTTTGAAGCTGAGAAGATTAGTCAATCCTAGCTATCTACTCGATGCCGACGGTCTCTTAATTCACCTCAAAGTCCTCAGCGGCAGCCTTGAGCTGGCAAGCCTCCCGAAGCAGGGCCCTGCCGTGCAGCCGAGCATAGGATGGACTGCTGATGGGGGTTGGAGAGGTTGACAGTCTACTGGCTGGCCCGTGCTGCGTCCTTGGTGCCTAGGCTGGTGTCATAGGCACTGCCAGTTGCCAGAACCTGCTCCGATACGTCCAAACGTCTACAAAAACACACTGCAAATGCACCGACTGGAATGAGCTGTTCTAACTGGATGACTGATGTTTCATCAGCTGAACTAATTTACATCGGACATCACGCAGGCAATAATACCTTGATTGTCATGCCTTGAATGTAGTAATTCGAACAATGTTGCCAACCAACCCACACTGATCATCGATTTTTTCCAGGGTTTATTAAAATGTCTGTTTCGTTCGAATGAAAAGACCACTAGGCTAACGTCTCATTTTGGAGCTGCTGAGCATGGCGTTGCGCGGGGTGGAGGTGCTGGAGTCGGTAGTATCGGGGGACTCGGTTGCCTGCCGCTTGCACTTCTTGCACTCCTCCTCCTCCAGTTGACAAGGAGCCTGAGGGCTGAGTGAGAGTGGGAGAGAAAAGAAAGACAGGGCTGAACCTATAACTTTAGGCTCTCGTTGACACCCCCTGGAAGGCGTCAAAGGTGTTCAGGTCGCAGTTGAAATGGAAGGCATCCACTGTCCAACTCCTTAAATTCTGTGGAGAATAAGTCGAAACAGTATGCTAGGATTACTCAAAGGCTAGGATGCTAGGGACTGGTGAGGATTAGCCAAAAGTCTCAGAGTCCCACTATGCTGGACTTGATTTGCCCATGAAACCTCAAAGACCTTGCTAGAAGACATGCGGCCCAAGTGGACTCCACTCAGCCCGCCTCAAGAGAAGAAAGCCTGGCATCCTGGGCGCGCAATGGTCGCACATGAGCCCCGGGGTTGATTGAGGCAGAGGTTCGATTGGCCACCGCACGGCACTCGAATGGCTGGCCGCCTACAAGCCGCTGGCCGAATTCCTTGATGTTTCATCTAGGGCATATTAGACCTGCTTTACACCATGTTTCTTAATAAGTTGTTTGGCTAAGTTGTTTGGCCAAGTTGCTTGCGCCATTCCAGTTTAGGGAGTGAGAAGAGTGAAACAGTCAACTCAATGAGAATCACTTTCTTTTGCTACTTTTTAACAACTTTTCCCCTCTTTTGCTATGAGCTGATTGAAACATTTCATTCGCCTGGTCAACCATTTCTCACTATTGCACAGTAAACGACGATCTATAAAAGGCAAGCAAACAACCAGTTGGTCAACAGGCCTTACATGAGAATAAACAGAAGCTGGAATGGAGCTAAAGGTCGGCAAGAGTTAGGAGAGAAAGATGATCATGCGGAAAAAGGCTTTCCTCCAATCGCATAAGGCTGAGCTTCAATGCCACTGGAGAAGGGCTGAGGTTGTAGAGGGGCTGGAGGGGAGGCATTGATGATCATTGGCCGCTGCTGCATCTGAGGCCGCCCTAAGCCTGTTTGCATTGCCTTTTCTGTTCCCTATCTGCTGCTCTTGGAGAAAGGAGGAGAAAAACTGGGAATGTTGGACCAGTGAAAAACCTTATCTGTCCTTCAGAAGAGTACATAGGACCCTAGCATCAGAAAAATACTATCCGTCTTTCAGAAGAGTACATAGGACCCTAGCGTTATTGAACCAATAAACTTATGTCCTCACTCAGTAAAAACTTATTTTTTAATTTTCCATATGCTCACCTCTAAGCATATTCAATGAAAAGTTGGAACCATATTCATCTCAACGTCTCCCAGCAGCATAAACATGGCGCAGCTTCCGGCGAGGTTGCCAGTGGTAAAGAGAACAGAGTCCAACATGGACAGCACGAAATAGATGAGAAAAAGAGCGCTGAAATAGAACTGCCGTTGCTGGCATGATTAGGGGCCACAAAAGCAACCGATGACCGAGATTAAAGGCAAAGGCTAGGCCTAGGCTGTCGCAGGTGCAGATGAAGACGTTATTGTAGATGAGGGAGCAGGAAACGGCCGCGAAGCCTGCCGGGCCTGCACCAGTGGCTGCAATGTTCCAAATCTATTTTGGGGTCTAGGGAATTTTTCCCACGGTGATTTTTCCCACGGACATTTTTTTCCGTCTTTTTTTCCCACTGGCAAATTTTCACACCCAGATAATTTTCCTAACGGACAATTTTCCCACCACTGACATACACCACTATATTTTTATTGCTTTATTGATTTCATTTTTTTCTTTCTTTGTTATCCTTATCTTTTTCTTGATTTTTAAAGTGCATGAATTAAAATTCTTTAGCATAAACATCAATATTTGTCAACACACATGGTAAAAAGATTAAGCACAATTTTCGCCCACAATATTTTTCATTCATAAAAAAATGTCAAAATCAATTAACTCTCTTTAGCATAAAGCAATATTATGGAACTGCAATCACAAAAGCTCTTCATCACCAGACTCTAGCTCAGTCTATTTGATACTGTTCTGAAGAAGAATAAGCCATATGGAAATTAGTCAAAGTGTTTTTGTTGTGCTAAGGACAATTCGTATTACAGACTTTTAGAGGTTAAGCTTTCTCTGAGGCCCTTAAGAGATTAAGACAAGCAATCACTGCAAAAGAAGTTTTGAAGGAATAGAAAAAACAGGAAGCTTATACCGCTCTGAAGAAATGGGCAAAAATTAAGAGCCCAGAAACACCCAACCAGCCCTTCCCATGAAGATGGCCCACTTCTAGTCTAGCTTAGTGTACTCACTTCTCGCCAATGTGCGCACCGTCTAATATATGATTTGCGATTTATAAACGTTAAACTGATATATACACGTTCAGAAAAAACCAAACGTTGGAAGCTCCGCCAATAACGTCTATAACGTCTATATACCGCTAAATGATAAGCGATATATAAACTATAAACTGATATATAAGCGTTCAGGAAAAAATTATATAAAGGCGGAGCGTCAAACGTAAAAAAAAAATTCCGGAAGTGCGCACATTGCTTCTCGCATACATATAGTGGCTTCCAATTTCTCATTTGTTTTGCTGCTTCTTGTGCTGCGCAACATTGGACCGAGGGTGCAGTTGCAGAGTAGCCGTCAGCGCCTAGGGCACACTGGAAAAAGCTTTTTAAAAGCGCGCTAAAATGCACTTGTCTTAGAAGAATTTCTGGATGTACAGTAATGGATGTATCTCTTAGACTTTCAACTCAGGGCAATAGATTTATGGTTTTGATGCGAAGTGTTTTGGTGCGAAAATTGTCCACGGGAAAAATCGCCATGGGCAAAATGTCCACAACCCCTAATTTTCGCATTTTAATGAGCAAAATCCCTTTTTTCTTTATTTTTCTCAAAAGTATTTACTTTGTATGCTTCTTGTTTTAGGCTTGATTGTTCAAAATGGCTTAAGGATGTGGGAATCTAAAAGCAGAGATGGTAGGCAGAGAGAAAAGGCAGCAACCTATGCTTAGGGCCAGAGAGACGCAGGTGAGGATGAGCTGGCTGATGAGCGTGATCTTGAAGCAAACCAGGCCGCAACGCTGCTTCGTCGTTTGCTGCACCACCTTTGGCTTCCCCGGTGCCGTCAGCATCTTCAAAGACCAAATGGAGATTGCTCAAATGAACCCTCCGCTTGTCACTGGCCCGGTTATAGCTTCTTTTGAGGCTGTTTTAAACTTGCTCACCTCTAGTGGAGGGGCTGGGGAGGCGGAAGGGGCAGGAGGAGGAGAGGGCTGGACTATGTCGGAGTTGACGGTGGGGTTCGGCGGCCCTGTCTCCTGCTGCTGCATCGCTTCGCTCTCCGACGTCTTGTCCGACTGCTCACCCATCGAGTCTCACTTTTGACTGGTATTTTTCTTGAATAATTCTCTGCAACTCATAATTGGACGATGATGAAATTATTCCCTTGAGGCAATTTCCTGCAGGCTGCATGCAGAAGAGTGATACATAGTAAATGATAGCGTGTTTGACAAGACAGCTAAAGACGATGACTGAAGACGGCTTGGTGATGAAAGAGTATTTAATGGAAGCCCTCTTTGAGACGTTGAGCAAACTGGTGCAGATATGCGAAGCCATGGGATTTGTGCGCGTGGCGAAAGCCGTTGTTTTTGAGGTTTATTGAATGTTTGCGCGCAACAGCTAAGCGGTTTTTCCTAGAAGTTTTGATAGCAATGAAAAGCCAAGCAAAGCGATTGGTAAAATAAATGTTTTTCAGGAAATCTCAAACAATAGAGCGTCACGTGGTGAAATGTTTCCAGCTTCGTCTATTTGCGTGTAGTGCATGCGGTAATTGACAGGCATGTCATTACAGCATTTTAAAACACCAGAAATGAAACCCAGAATGCAGTTTGGTGTTTTAGTGCAGTTGAGATTGATTATGAAGTGAATATTTATAGAATATTTTAATTTTTGGACGGGCGCTGTTGTACAACTGTGCAGAGAAAAATGAAGCCACTGTTCGAAAAGCCCATTCAGATTGCTTTGACGTGTATGCTCACTAATTTTTGTCAGCTTTTATCGACATGAGAGAAAATGAATGGGCAACTTTTTCAGACCGTTTTATAAGCTACACCAAGCTTTAGGAAAATAACTGCCTGACAAATTTTATTTAATCGATTTCTAGACCGAGACCAGAGACATAATCATAGGAACTGTGGCGATATGCAGCAGTAACATAGCGAGATTCTCTTTTCATCGTCACCGGAAGAGGAAGGAAGGAAGGACAGGTTTTGGGGCAAGGGAGCACAATCTACAGCAACTGATCCCGGCCTCCCTTCCGCCCGCCTCGTCAACTAGAGGTCGGACGAAACCGGCTTTGGAAACGGCACAGCGCACCCGCGGGCAGCCAGGAAGGACAGGATCGATCACCTCAACAACTAGCGTAGGCAGAGGAACGGGGCCTCGGATCTAAGCTACAAGCATAGTATGACTACAGGGGATGGGAGAAGAATCATCGTCAGGTGAGCGTACGGAGAGAGTGAATTGTGGAAGAGACGTGGGGGACTCTTTCATCGGGGCATTTCCGACTGGTGTCGGCACGAGCGAACCTCTCCGTGATGGCTTGGGAGGGGGAAAGTAAAGTCGGACATCCTCATCTCGTCACTAGCTGAACGTCCTCTCAGCCTCCGTCTCCTTGGGAGGTGAGTCGTAGACTGGAGGTGTCTAAAGATGAGTAGGCCTCGAAGTGTGGTAGTCGTAGTCGAAGGTCGGTCATGTAGTAGCTGGGTGATCATTGTTGGAAGACTTAGAGTTGCAGATGGAGGGAAAGTCTAGCTCCATCTGGTCTCTCCAGTACCATTCGACGTCGGTTCCTCGAGTGGCGACTCTGGCCATCAAAACACCGTTCCAGTATCTGGTGGATTTGGATCGGAATGCGAATGTCTCGTGGACGTAGGACGCGGTTCCAGGTTTGGAACTGAAGTTGGCGGAGACGGAGATCGCAACTGTGGTCAATCTTGATGATGAAGTTACGGCTTCCTTCTTTGTCCGTCGATTCTCCTTGTCTTGCTGGCGAGATAGAACCTCTTTCCCGGTTCCTAGTACTCTCTTGAGCGACAGTAGTTCCGGAACCGACACTGGAGATCGAGCGCCCGTCGGTCGTGGGTGGGTCGGAGATGGCTAGCTCAGAGTCAAGGGTCTTGATAGCCGCTTCCTGCCTCCGTCTTGCCTCCACCCACGTTGAACCCATCACCGCGTCCTCTTCGAGCCAGTGTCTTACTCGTCGGTACACTGCTTCTGGTAGGGGATGGATTCCATCAAAGTCAAGCATCCAAGGTGGGCTAGGAAGCAGCAGGATTCCCGTAGCCAGTCGATTCATCCACGGGGAGTCAGCATAATGATCCTTGAGGCGGAGGGTAGGAAACGGGCCTGATAGCGGGCCAATGGCGTTCCAGAACTCCGATGGAGAGAAGGAGTTCTCCATGTCGCGGCAAGAAGATAGTTGCACTTCGGTCAAGCGTCCTCGACGGGGTTTGAGGAAGTGAAAGACCATCCGCTTGGGGACTCCGGCGAAGTGGCAGGAGTCGAAGACAAGTACCGTGTTGTTCAGGCACATCTTCTTGAAGATCAGCAGCATAGTCATCAGTCCGTTGCCGCGCAGACTTTGTAACACTAGCTTATCCGCGGAGACATGGCGGAAGTAGTTCAGTAGGTACCGTCGTTCTTCTGGATCGGACATGGTTTCGGTGAGTCTGAACATGTTCCCGGTGATGCTCCTAGTCAGGCTCGGCCTCTCTTGCTTCATAATTCGCCGTATTCCTCCTGATGATGAGTCAAGGCGGGATGCCTTCGATGGCGGCTCGCCGTCACCTTCGACTTCTCCCGGAATGGCCTCATCGACGAATTTCTCCAGGCGGATCTCCAGCCTATAGCACGATGACACCATCAATGATCGATAGTGCACCTTGGGCAGGGTTCCCCAAGGCGCTCTATCCACCAAATGATGCCATTTGGAGCACACGAGGCGTTCCAGGATTTCGTTCGGCACATCATCGAGAGCAGCCGGCTCCCTGGTCGACGTGGCGGCCAGGGGCGAGTCCTTTCTCGTCTGTTCCGACTGGGCCCCAGCTGGTGAGGATGGACCCACCGGGATTTCGCCATCCATGATGGTGCTCGCCGCGGCTCGGAGTTGTCTCCGGTTGTAGCGAAGCGTCCGGTAGTGACGTCGGAGCACCGGTTGGCGATAATCGTTCCGGGGAAGTCTTCCCAGCTGATTCTCTATCAGCGTGATCGCCAGCGCTGCGTGCGCCAAGTCGGTGTAGTCTCGGTGTGGTGGAAGTGATGGGTCCGTTTGAGGTCGACCGTTGGCGACACCACTTCCCCCGGAGCAGTCTAGGGTGGCGTTGAGTAGTCCGTGGTCACTCCCCGTTCCCAGCTCCATTCGCACAGCGCCCAGGAGCACGCTGGCTTTGCGGTAGAGGATGCCGCACAGCTCCATGAAATGTGTACATTCCGAAGCATTGTTTTGGCAGATGAGAAGGTCGTCCACGACTGCAGGGCAGAAAACTCCCTGAGCCACTAGCTGATCCACGATGGAACACCAAGAGATGTCCTTGGTGTGGGTGCAGCTTGGGCAGCGATAGATCGCAGGACCGTTCTTCACCAGCCATTGACAGATCAGCACGAGGAGTCCGGCGTCCGTCGGTCCTAGGATAGTTCCCAGTTCCTCCTGCATGCATGCCAGGCATCTGTTCCGTGAACAGTTGCTGCATCGGACGCGGTCGGCTGGGGCGACGTCCTCGATGCACTGATCGCAGAAGAGGACGTCAGAAGTCCGTGTCGTAGACATGATAACGTCGCGTCTTCGAGATTCGTCGTGGCAAACGTGGTGAGGCGAGAGCCCGTGTTTAGTTTCCAGCTACAATCAGGCTCTACCTTAGGTTCTCTGGCCAATTTGGAGGCCGCGGTGCGCGAGTGATGTCATGCAGAGGTGATGTTAAGAGTGGGCCTGTGGACGGGATGTCACGACCTCATCCCATTCCTGCGCTGGCGAGGTCTCCGTTGCGCCACCTCCATGTCTTAGTCTTCCGTGATCGTAGCGGACGAGTAGTTGAATGCCAGTCCTCAGAGCTAATGTCATTACACTCCCTCCTTCGTCGTGTAGTCTTCTAGCTCTCTGGCTTGCGCTAATCTCGGATCATGGAAGCTCCGTTGTTCTTCATCACTGGGAGCCCCTCCTTTCTTTCTGCTCCTCCTTTGTGCCCATTCCGGCCGATGTCGTAATCGATATCCCGATTCCACCGGGTCCTTCAGGTGGTGGGCTTGGTCCCTCCCTTTCGTCTCGGACAATCGGAGTGTCGACAACCCACTCTCTCCTTCGCCCCACAGCTTTCCTCTGGCAGGGGGTCAAGTAGTGTTCTGGAGAAGGCGAGAAGAGTGAATTCCGTTCCAGTCGTCTCCTTGCTATAGGTTGCCGCATCGACGGCAGATCAACGATACAACTAGGCCGGCGATGAGACCGGAATTGGCCTAGCAGAAGGCCAAACAGTAAGGTCGATCGAAGCATCGCAGGCATCCCGGAGCTGGGGTCGAACCAGGTATCTAAGATTCGAGTGACGATGACGGCCGAGCATCATAGAAGTCCCAATGGCTATGGCAGCTGAGATGTCGTAGGCGTCCAAACGCCAAGATCGGGCTAGGTCGAAGGATATCAGGTGGTTAGATGTGTTCCTGTGACATCCTTGGAGCCATGGCATCCCAATGCCGATCGTGGTAACGTCAGGTTAGGAGGCACAATGTTGGGCGTTAGCAATCACTCCATTGGAGCTGTCTGATTGCGCGTAACCTCCCGCACTGTGTCTGGTCTTCATCCCTGTCTTCTTTCTGATGGAGTGGGAAGGATGTGATGTGTGGTAGATGTCTCCTGGTTGTTGACACAGTATAGAGTACTGTTGCTCTAGTACTCAACGTGTGCTCTGTGGTAAGTGGTGGTAGCACGGTCTGGGTACCTTATCTCCTCCCGCCCGGCCCGTTTCTGGTGGTGGGCTGGGGGCGGTGAAGCCAGCACGAGGTGATCTGATGTTCAGGTCGCAGCTATGTCCGTCCATGAGGAGACAGCGGAAGCTGTGTAACACCATGGCAGTCGGCGAGTGACGGACCTGTAGGTGTTCATTAGACAGTCCTGTGTGTCCTAATATCCGCCCCGCATGTCGCAGTAGCAGCTATGTAACCGGTTCTGTCTCGCTGATGCCGAAGTGACACCGATCGGGTTTGGGTTCTTCCAGCGAGGAGTGCCGAAGGACTAGGCCGGTGCAGTAGATGTGACTCAATACTTCCGACCTGCAGGAGTCCGGGAAGGGTAGTTCTAGTCTGAGGCGGTCTACGGCTCAGTTGTAGAGGTTGCATTTGTTATTTCCAAATGGCACTATCTGTCAAAGGTCAGAAGAGATCGATGTACTCTTCTAGCTCTTTCGATGAGTAGATTGGAAGTCTTAACATCCAGGACGGTGCTGAGATGGTGACAGACCGAAAGACCTGAGGCTGCTCTTCATGGAACGGGAGCCAGAAGAGTGTCAGTGAAGACGTGTGCTGATGGGTGTGCACGTCTCTTATGTCTTCCTCCTAGCTCGCTGATGTGTTGACGCGAAGCTAAGAACTAGTGAGGTCCTTGAGGCCCAGCCTAGTCTTATAGCCGCTGATGCATCTGATAGCGGAGTAGATGATCAGCACTCTTCCGTGCCTCTCTGTTCAGGTTCGAGATGGCACTTCTCGGTGGATGAAGGTTCAGTGCATCTCAGTTGGCCGGTGAGGGCTGTCAAGGACCTTAGGGCGAAAGGAGGCTACACTCAGAAGACTTCCTTGCTGGTCGAAATGGTATTTGTTCTCAGTCTCCGCATACTAGACGAGGTTGATAAGGTAGGAGGCCAAGAGCGGAATGTCTCTCTTCATGGAATGAGCATCAGAAGAGCGACACCGAGGATGTGGATGCTGATGACTGGTCACCTCTTGTAGTTCTCTCTCCTGCCTTGCTGAGATGTCAACGTGAAGGCGGGAACTGGTGAGTTCCTTGAGACTCAGTCTGGTCCCTTTGTTATTGAGGCCTCTGTCAGGGAGGCTGAGTATCGACACCCATCCATGCTTCTTCATCCCTGACCCAGGGAGCACATTTTGGCGGCTGTAGATCCCGTGCCATTTCGTCCATCCGTAGAGGTAGAGCTGGAAGCCGTCCAGGTTTCCGTCTGCCAGGTACGCCGCCGACCTCTGGCTGCAGGCGCAGGAAGGAAGGGGAGTGACCGTGATGGCCTTTGTGGAATTGGAGGGATGTCTTCCGAAGACGGAGCTTCATGGCACTGTGTGTGTACGTGTGGCGGCCATAGTAGAAGTCAGCGCAGATGCCATATTCGTTCCGCTCGATGCTGGAGCAGAGGGTAGGTAGCGAGCAGTGGCCGCAGTCCAACCGGTAGAGTTGGAGGCCAGTTAGGTGTCGCTGATGGCGAGCTGGAAGTGGCCAATGTCGCAGTTGAAGTTGTCCAGGATACTGAACGTGTTGCAGCCCGTGGTGTTCAGGCTCCAGATGTGACCATCCAGGAGGCCGTAGCGAAAGCAGCGGTAGGCGTCCAGGAGCCACTTGGTCTTCAAGGATGGGCAGAATGAGGAGGGCGTAGGTCTCAAAGGCATCGCGCTATCAGTTGACGCTGTCCATGAAGTGGTCCTTCTGGCCATAGGTGAGCAGGCTGGGGTTGTAGATGGCCGGCAGGGCATAGCGGCCGCAGTGGATGCAATTCACTAGGCTGTGCTCATGCAGGCCGCTGTCAATCATTGAAGAGTAGAGGCCAATTCTGACTTGCAGCAGGCAATAGTGAGTTTGAAAACTGGCCGGAGCCGATTTCCAAACTCGAGCAGCAGGGGCGAAGCTTCTGCCGGATAGCTGGCTACTACTGTTTGGCGTAGATTGCAGCGGGCGGCAGTGAGTTCCGAAAACTGATCGGAGCCAATTTTCAAACTCGAGCAGCGAAGACGAGACATCGGCTGGACAGCTGGCATCCGCTAGCCCGTGAAGATTGCAGCTGGCAGCATTGAGTTCAAAACTGACAGAAGCCAATTTGAAACTCTAGCAGCAGATGCAAAGATTCCTGTGCTGACTGGTGGCTGCAGAGAAATTCAGAATCCGTTCAAGGATAATGAAATTGCCATCGGCGATACTGGTGTAGAGAGCAGGAAAACGACTTTCAGTTAATTTCCGATGCTCAAGCATCAAAGTTGATTCCACGCTGATGGAGACTGGAGCTGGTCAGCTAACAGCAGTAGAGGACTTTCAAAATCCGTTCAAGGATAATGAAATTCTGTCGACGATGTTTTGAAGATGGCATGAAAATAAACTTTTCCAGTTAATTTTCAATGTCCCGCAGCGACGTCGAAACTGGTCTTGATCCTCAGCGTAGAATGATTTCACAAAATCCATGAGGATAGAGTGAAATCATTGAAACGGGCTGGTAGTTGAAGAGGAACCTTTCAGTTCTCTTCTGGACCTGTTGCAGCACAGTGCGGTGGCATCGGAGCTGCGATGTTGCTGGTGAAGATCGGACATTGAAGTAGACTCAAAGTCGATTTTTCATTCCTTGCAGCGTAGTCGCAGGTGCTGCTGGATTGGAGTTCTCAAAGCCATCTCTGGCTGGGTGAGGCCCGGGCGCTGCCGGTGATCCTGTCTAGCAGCGAAGCGATGGCTGGTGTGTCCTCCACCCAATGTAGCCGATCGGTCAGTTCCCAGTGACATGCTGGAGGCCTGAGAAGCCGGCGTTGACTGGCAGGAAGCTCTGGCAGCCTCCAGTGGGCAGTGGGTCCTTTCACGTTCGCCTGGCAGTGAAAGATGTTGTTGAATGGCATCCCTTTTTCTCTGGCCAGTGCAGAAAGTTTCTACTGTTGTAGTCAATCAGTAGTCACTTGTCAGGCCGAAGTGCTGTCGCATTGTTGAGAAGTGCTGGCCGAAGCTGAGCTGGTGAAAGGAGCTCTGCTTGGACCAGATGCGACAGGTGTAGGGTGGGGAGTGTATGGATGGAGAGTAGAGCAGGAGCTATAGCTGTGTTTTCTGCCAGCTAGGACGTTGTCCATCTGTCTGTACATCTACAGGCAGCAACACGGTTTGGCTTCCTGTTCCCGTTTCGGGTACTCTTCTCTCCCGGCGGCCAAGGAGATGGAGTTTTAGGCCAGGCTGCGCTAAGGAAACATAACCTGGCGCAATAGTGTATGGCCAAGTGATGCTAGAAATTCCTGTCAGCCTGGGCCGAATATGGCGCAGTTCATGAGGCTTTGGGCCTTGCTTCAGGAGTGATGTGGAGATGACAGCACGAGATGGTTGCAGGCTTGTCACTTCAGTTGACGATTGGACAGGGTGGTCGTGAGCGGAGAAGTGA
>JASANA010008081.1:0-29364 GCA_030248095.1 Ptycholaimellus sp. GST1_10
GTTACGTTATGTATTAGTGTACTAGCAACCCCATCGGGGCTCCATAAAAAGGCTCAGCAGACAATGGGATGCAGTGCATTGAGTACCTGAGTGCTGCAGGTAGGCCAAGCAAGCATATTATGGCAATGCAACTTGCCACAAGTAGTGAACCTTCCTAACAAATGGTCTAAACCCCCTCAGTGTTAATGGGGAAAATTAAGACCAGGACATTAAAAGTTGGAATTTTCAAATAAACCTCATGCATCCATGTTATGGGTATACATGGCCTCGTTTTGATGCATTCAGTGAGAATCTGGTCACTGAATGAATAGTTTGGACCAAAAGTTTAGTGAAATTGGCAAATTTGTGCCCGAATTGTTTTGTTATGTTATGTAAGTGAAGTGTTATGTTACGTTATGTATTAGTGTACTAGCAACCCCATCGGGGCTCCATAAAAAGGCTCAGCAGCCAAAGGGATGCAGTGCATTGAGTACCTGAGTGCTGCAGGTAGGCCAAGCAAGCATATTATGGCAATGCAACTCACCACAAGTAGGGAACCTCCCTAACAAATGGTCTAAACCCCCTCACTGCTAATGGGGAAAATTAAGACCAGGACATTAAAAGTTTGAATTTTCAAATAAACCTCATGCATCCATGTTATGGGGGTATACATGGCCTCGTTTTGATGCATTCAGTGAGAATCTGGTCACTGAATGAATAGTTTGGACCAAAACTTTAGTGAAATTGGCAAATATGTGCCCTAATTGTTATGTTATGTTATGTAAGTGAAGTGTTATGTTACGTTATGTATTAGTGTACTAGCAACCCCATCGGGGCTCCATAAAAAGGCTCAGCAGACAATGGGATGCAGTGCATTGAGTACCTGAGTGCTACAGGTAGGCCAAGCAAGCATATTATGGCAATGCAACTTGCCACAAGTAGTGAACCTTCCTAACAAATGGTCTAAACCCCCTCAGTGTTAATGGGGAAAATTAAGACCAGGACATTAAAAGTTGGAATTTTCAAATAAACCTCATGCATCCATGTTATGGGTATACATGGCCTCGTTTTGATGCATTCAGTGAGAATCTGGTCACTGAATGAATAGTTTGGACCAAAAATTTAGTGAAATTGGCAAATTTGTGCCCGAATTGTTTTGTTATGTTATGTAAGTGAAGTGTTATGTTACGTTATGTATTAGTGTACTAGCAACCCCATCGGGGCTCCATAAAAAGGCTCAGCAGCCAAAGGGATGCAGTGCATTGAGTACCTGAGTGCTGCAGGTAGGCCAAGCAAGCATATTATGGCAATGCAACTCGCCACAAGTAGGGAACCTCCCTAACAAATGGTCTAAACCCCCTCACTGCTAATGGGGAAAATTAAGACCAGGACATTAAAAGTTTGAATTTTCAAATAAACCTCATGCATCCATGTTATGGGGGTATACATGGCCTCGTTTTGATGCATTCAGTGAGAATCTGGTCACTGAATGAATAGTTTGGACCAAAACTTTAGTGAAATTGGCAAATATGTGCCCTAATTGTTATGTTATGTTATGTAAGTGAAGTGTTATGTTACGTTATGTATTAGTGTACTAGCAACCCCATCGGGGCTCCATAAAAAGGCTCAGCAGACAATGGGATGCAGTGCATTGAGTACCTGAGTGCTGCAGGTAGGCCAAGCAAGCATATTATGGCAATGCAACTTGCCACAAGTAGTGAACCTTCCTAACAAATGGTCTAAACCCCCTCAGTGTTAATGGGGAAAATTAAGACCAGGACATTAAAAGTTGGAATTTTCAAATAAACCTCATGCATCCATGTTATGGGGGTATACATGGCCTCGTTTTGATGCATTCAGTGAGAATCTGGTCACTGAATGAATAGTTTGGACCAAAACTTTAGTGAAATTGGCAAATATGTGCCCTAATTGTTATGTTATGTTATGTAAGTGAAGTGTTATGTTACGTTATGTATTAGTGTACTAGCAACCCCATCGGGGCTCCATAAAAAGGCTCAGCAGACAATGGGATGCAGTGCATTGAGTACCTGAGTGCTGCAGGTAGGCCAAGCAAGCATATTATGGCAATGCAACTTGCCACAAGTAGTGAACCTTCCTAACAAATGGTCTAAACCCCCTCAGTGTTAATGGGGAAAATTAAGACCAGGACATTAAAAGTTGGAATTTTCAAATAAACCTCATGCATCCATGTTATGGGTATACATGGCCTCGTTTTGATGCATTCAGTGAGAATCTGGTCACTGAATGAATAGTTTGGACCAAAAGTTTAGTGAAATTGGCAAATTTGTGCCCGAATTGTTTTGTTATGTTATGTAAGTGAAGTGTTATGTTACGTTATGTATTAGTGTACTAGCAACCCCATCGGGGCTCCACAAAAAGCCATAAAAAGGCTGATTCAGATGGCTAGCCTTTTGCACCTTTTTTGACTCATTTCAATTGCATAACATAAACCAGTTTAGGTTGTTAATTGCTTCTACGCCTCCGACGGTGAGCCTCTTGGCAAAAGATGGTGCTACCACATCATCAACCGGCAGAATATTCCCCCCATCGATGCGCCGCCCCCACCCACCACTGCCCTCAACTCCTGCGGATGCATAGCATTTGCCTACATGTCCGTCATCGCCGCCGGCTATCAAAACATCTCCAAATGGAAGGTTCTCTTTGCCTCTTCTCTCTTTCTCATTCCCTAGCAACTAATAGATGCAAAAAAGGTGATGGATGAAGCGAAGCTCTGGCGGGGAATCTGTGACAAGGTGCTGAGTAAGCAGGCTTTCTGCCCACCAAGTGCGCTCCCTGGCTTGCGCCAAGAGAAAGATGGATCCGACTCCGAAGATTCCGACTAGCCCCTTTTTCACATTTTCTTCTTTTTCGATTGCGAATTGTTTTGATTGTCTAGAGGAGGAGTGACAAAACTGGTCTCCAGCTTTTGCCAATTTTTGGCCGGTGCATTTTTTCTCTCTGTCTCATCATCAGACCCAGTGCTTTAGTTTTCAATCCTGCTGCACATGAAGTGACAAAAAAAGTTTGCTAAAAACTTGAGCAAATGCACAAAACGCATATATTAATGAAAACATTTAAAGCGACCCTAGATATTATTGGCTGTTGCCAATCGATGCTCAGGCTCAACTAGAACTTATAAAACGGAACTTTTGGCACATAACATAACATTATTTATAGAACATAACATTTACATAACATAACATTTACTTTTCATTTACATAACATAACATAATTTTCTTTCACATCACATAACATAACAAAACATAGCATAACATAACATAAACGAACAGTGAAAGTTTTGGGAGGGAAGGGAAGGTCATGGGGAAGGGAAGGTTGGTGGAGTTGGTGGAGGGAAGGGAAGGCCATGTGGGAGGGAAGGGAAGGACTCAATGCACTGCATCCCTTTGGCTGCTGAGCCTTTTGAAGGTCGGTGGAGGGAAGGGAAGGTCATGGGGAAGGGAAGGTTGGTGGAGTTGGTGGAGGGAAGGGAAGGCCATGTGGGAGGGAAGGGAAGGACTCAATGCACTGCATCCCTTTGGCTGCTGAGCCTTTTTATGGAGCATAGTACTTTTATTTTAGTAAAAATACACCATTGCATTTACATAACATAACTCTATACCCACTTTTCTTACGCATAACATAACTCTATACCCACTTTTCTTACGCATAACATAACTCTATACCCACTTTTCTTATGCAGCACATAACATTAAAGCCTGTTTTCTCCCGCATAACATAACATATTTCCTATACATAACATAACAATCTCGGTTATGTTATGTGAAAGTAATGTTATGTTATGCGGATGTTATGTTATGCAAAAAATATTTTTGACCGCGGAGCGGCCCGAAGGGCCGCTCCGCGGTCTATAGAGGTTACTGAACTTTTGTCCTCAGGTATATATATATATATATATATATGTCTGGAAATGCTGTCCACGGGCGAATTCTCAACGGATTGGGACAAACTTTTTTTTTCCTGAAAGGTAATGCAATTTTAGGAAGATCTGGAGGGGTGGAACCGGTTTCCGAGCATTTGAAACATTACTTTTTTGGGTGGAAAGGTTGAAAATTTGGGTATGCTGTAAAAGGCCCAATTCTCAACGGATTTTGACAAACTTTTTTTTCCCTGAAAGGTAATAAAATTTTAGGAAGATCTTGAGTGGTGGAATCGGTTTCCGAGCATTTGAAACATTACTTTTTTGGGTAGAAAGGTTCAAAAATGGGGTATGCTGTAAAATGCTCAATTCTCAACGGATTTTGACAAACTTTTTTTTTCCTGAAAGGTAATAATATTTTAGGAAGATCTGGAGGGGTGGAACTGATCTTGAAGCATATGAAACATTACTTTTTGGGTAGAATGGTTGAACAATGGGGTATGCTGTAAAATGCTCAATTCTCAACGGATTTTGACAAACTTTTTTTTTCCTGAAAGGTAATAATATTTTAGGAAGATCTGGAGGGTTGGGAACGGTCCCGGGGCATTTAAAACATTACTTTTTTGGGTAGAAAGTTTGCAAAATGGGGTGTGTTGAGAAATGGTGAATTCTCAGTGGATTTGGACAAACTTTTTTTTTTGCTGAAAGGTATTAACATTTTAGGAAGATCTGGAGGGGTGGAACCGGTCCCGGAGCATTTGAAACATTACTTTTTTGGGTAGAAAGGTTAAAAAGTGGGGTATACTGAGAAATGGCGAATTCTCAATGGATTTAGACAAACTTTTTTTTCCCTGAAAGGTAATAACATTTTAGAAAGATCTGGAGGTTTGAACCTGGTCCTGGAGCATTTGAAACATTACTTTTTTGGGTAGAATATCTGAAAAATGGGGTACATTGAGAAATGGCGAATTCTCAATGGATTTGGACAAACTTTTCTTTCGTATTAAAAAATTAAAAATGAGCATTAAAATGTAAATTAAGAGCATTGGCATGGAATTGTAAGCTGCTAAGTTGTGTGGGAAGTTGTGGGCTGTGAAGCTCCGCGGTCACCTATTGCGCTCTGCGCCATATACTTGTTATGTTATGTTATGCGGATTTTTTATGTTATGTTATGTGGTAGTACGTTATGTTATGTAACTTAAATTGACCCGAAGACTGACTGGTGAGGGATGCTTGGCACAGGTGACATCGTAGTCAGAGCCGCATTCACACTTGAAGTGGGCGGTGATCCAGGCCTTGATCGACTTGCCCTTCTTCTTCTTCCCCAGCTCCTCCACAAGTTCGTTTTGCACCAGGAACTCCTTGTCCTTCTCCAGGAATGCTTTGCTGTAGATTTTCAGATCACAGTATATGTTCTCCTACCAATTGTTCTGCTCTCTACTACACAGTATAGGGGGGAAAGTGGGTGCATACGTACACCTCAATACTGTTCTGCTCTCTACTACACAGTATAGGGGGAAAGGCAGGTGCATACCTACACTTCAATATCTACAGACTATTGCGAAATGGCAAAATGCAAGCATACCTTGTTCATTTTAGGCGAGATGATCTGGATGAAGTACTCCACTAGCTGCACATGATTCCGCCCAGACTGCGGCTTCCAGCAAGTGACTGCAGCACAAGAATTCCATAAGCGAACAGTACAGAAAAGAGGAAAAAGGCTAACGGATGAGGTTGAGCTCATTGCCTGTGATGGTGAAGGAGGCCTCGGAGGGGATGGATGGTTCCGCGGGCTCAGGCGTGGATGGGGCTGCTGGAGCTTTGACGTCCAGAGTCTCTCCATCCTCGTCCACCCCGTTCTGCTGTGGCTGCTGAGACCCGAGACCCTCGACATCGATCTCACTCACCATCGTCTCAGTGCTGTCAGAACTGCAGAGTGGAGCTGCCATCACTTTAGCTACAAACCTCACAACTACTCATAAATGCTCAGAAGTAAGGGAGGAGGAGGCAGAGGAGGAGGCAAGGGAGTATGGGAGGTACAATTGGGAGGGAAGGCTGGGTGTGGGGGGATGGTGTGATGTCTGGTCTGAAGGGTCTGTCTGGAAGGGAGCGGCAAATTCCGGTGCTTCCTTCCTTGCACATTTTGCTGCCCTGAGCATTATCAAAGCTGGAAAACTGTAGACACAGTTTCATAGAAACATGTCTTCCAGAGAACAGTACTAAATGTGTAATGGAGAACAGTACTCTATCCTCACACTTATGCTACTTTGCGTTATGCCATATCTTTCAGATCACCGCAGAATAATTTGTTTCATTAAATGGCAGAATTGAAAAGAAAACACAGCATAAAGGGCTGGATGTCAGTAGGTTGATGCACAGGCTGGCTATACACTCACCCCTAAGTCATGCAGACAAGCAAATAGTTGTGGGCCAATATGTGTATTAGAGAATATAACAATACAAAACAGGCAGCTAAATTCATAGAGTAATATGTGCACTAGAGATCAGAACAATTGGAAAATATGGGGGAAAAAGTCTTGAATACAGAACTGAACAATGTTGAATACAGAACAGAACAGAAGAATAAAATCTTCGTTAGAGAACAGAGCTTTCCCATTTTTTCTGTACTGTTCTCTGCTAGACGAGTACTGTTCTCTACAAGACGAGTACTGTTCTCTATATTAATTATACCCCCCTGGCGCGCTTGGCCACAAGCCACGGAGTCTCATTGAATTAGGCGTAATGAGGGGAGGCAATGCGAGGACGCATGTGCTGGGTGTATTGGGCATCCACATCATCCAGGAGAGACGGTGGGAGGAGTTGGGCTGCAGCCTCGGGCAGGTCGTGCTGCAGGTAGAAGGACTGAGCCAATCGTCTCTGACACACCGACTCCAGTCTATCCGGCCTCTGCATGCCCCTGCAATCTCATTCCATCTATCTAGGCATTGACTTGTTGCCATTCTCTTGCTGTCATTGTTTGCTTGCTCTGTGGCAATAGGATGAGGGCGGTGGAGTGAAGCGTGCGAAAGGAGAGCGGCTGGAGTGTTTGGGCGGCATTTTGGGTGTGGAGGAGAGCGTGGGTGGGGGGCCAATCAGGGCAGATGAGAAGAGACTCCCTGGCGCGCTTGGCCACAAGCCACGGAGTCTCATTGAATTAGGCGTAATGAGGGGAGGCAATGCGAGGATGCATGTGATGGCTGTAGTGGGCATCCACATCGTCCAGGAGTGACGGCGGGAGCAGTTGGGCTGCAGCCTCAGGCAGGTCGTGCTGCAGGTAGAAGGACTGTGCCAGTCGTCGCTGACACACCGACTCCAGCCTATCCGGCCTCTGCATGCCCCTGCAATCTCATTCCATCTATCTAGGCATTGACTTGTTGCCATTCTCTTGCTGTCATTGTTTGCTTGCTCTGTGGCAATAGGATGAGGGCGGTGGAGTGAAGCGTGCGAAAGGAGAGCGGCTGGAGTGTTTGGGCGGCATTTTGGGTGTGGAGGAGAGCGTGGGTGGGGGGCCAATCAGGGCAGAAGAGAAGAGACTCCCTGGCGCGCTTGGCCACAAGCCGCGGAGTCTCATTGAATTAGGCGTAATGAGGGGAGGGGCCGCGGGGTCTCTAAGCTCAGCAGCCTAAGTGGCCAGGGGGACAGGAGCTGCCCCCCGCGCCCATCATCATAAGCAGCCCCCCTCCACTAGGGGGACAGAGACGAGGAGAGGGTCAATTTGTCGGGACGCGTGAATCCCGGCCCTAATCGAGGCCGAGGGAACGTCCATCCAAGCCCCTACAGCCGCCCAACCCCCACCCACACAGTCTAAGGCTCGTGTTCTCAGCAGAGAAGCCCTCGCAGATGCTGGCCGCCTTTGGAAATAAGGGGAGGCAATTTTGGTCCCACACCGACCCCCTGCCGTCTCAACTACTTCCGAGCCTTCTGTCGCCAGGCTACACACGCTCCATTTTTGCCCCTTATTCAATTTGTCGTGTCAGTACACAGAAGCTGGTCGTGTCGTCACACCCATTTACATTTCTTTTTAGTCCAGATGGTATTAGAAGAACCTTAGGATTTGTGAGGTTTCTTGCTAGCGTAAAGCCACAGAGTTGACCAGCATGAGCTTCTTAGGGTCTTCGAGCTTTTCTGCTAATGAGAAGAGGGGTCCAGAGCCAGATGCTTGTGTGCTGAAAAAGCGTATACCTACTCCCATCCTGCTTACTTTAGTGAAAACAGGGCCTCGGTCCTGGCTCTGTACAATCACATTCCTCCGCCAAGCGCCAAGCGTCTGAAGCCCCCCAATGCAGATCAATGGCGACACATGAGCTGGTGGGGGCATAATTTAAGACGAGGGGAGAGGGCCTCGAAACGCAATGCCCGTGCCAGGAGGAGCGGATGCTGAGCGAAGTGGGCAAACAGAGTTGTGCTCGGTGGTTGCGTCCTCCAATCACGCCATCCATTGTCCAGCCTCTCCCTCTTCCCTCGCCCCTGACACGCCCAATCAATGCCCCCCTCTCTCGGCTCCACTTTCATCCACCGGCCCTTGCCGCTTATCTGAGGCTTCAGGCTTCACTCCCACCCGCTCACTACATTGTCTTCCGACATCAATCATTTGGGAGGGAGGGACTTTCCGTTGCCAACTCTTTAATTTGCCTAAACAAGGCCTTAGGCGGTGGAAAGCGGAGAGCGAGGGGATTTAGAGGACTTTGAGTGGGAGTTGAGGGGGTGGGGGTGGGGAAGGGGATGGGGTAATTGGGAAGTGAGGTAGGTGGGGCGGTGCGTTTGGGGCTGGGGGCAGGAAGTTCCGCTTGGTCGAGAGCGGGTAGGCAAACGAGCCCTGTTCTACACACACACATACACTGCTCCTCTCATCCCCTACCAGTCTACTAGGGTCATCAGCCTATGTGCATGCACTCGCAAACATTCATCAAGCCCATTGTTATCCTTACCACAGTTTTATTCTTTCACTACAAATGCGGCTGTTTTGCGCCCTTCATTCCAATTACGATTTCGGCCTCTCACAAATCTTCGTCGCTCATATTCTCCAGCGATAGATGAGGGGTACAGCTGCTAAGTGGCCTTCAAAGCTAAGTAGGTGAGTAGCACTTGCGAGGCGTGGGAGAGGTGGCGGAAGAGGGCGTCTGTTGCTCGGGGCAAGATGATACTCGCCAGAGGAGAGCGTGGGGGCATTAGGAGGGCCTACTCTGTGGTCGCTCAGTGAGGGAGGGGGCTAGGCTGACGGGCAGTTAGCGGCGAGAGGCGACGAGGGATTGCCGCAGGGGCTGACTGGACCCTTCCCTCCCTGGCCCCTCCCGCACCAGCGGGGAGTAGCTTAGTTTATGCCCGCCCTTCCTCAACCTTCTCTTGCCCAGAGTCCACTACAGAGCCCTGCCTGTACACAGACTGTACTGGGCATATCCGGTGGGGGCGATAGTTTCTTCCTCCAGTCTGCGGGGCAAATATTTGCGAAGACGACCGTCGCACGCGCAAGGGGCCAAGTTGGAGTGGCCATCATTGGCCTGTGATTGCATCCAGCCCTGTCTGGGGGGGGGGGAGTTTACGGCGCAGTGGGAATGGAGAAGAGTTTTCGCAGCTAGGAAGAGCGAGTGTGGGATTGGTTTTAATGAGCTCTCGGTTATGCAGTCGCGGAAGCCAGACAGGACGGCTTGCCCTTTCCAATCAGCTCCCACTCCTGCCCCCCTTTGCACCCATCCTGTTCCCATGCAAATGCTTCTGCCTTCTATTCGCGCTAGTTATCAAGGCGCGGGGCAATTGCATCACTGTCGCGAGGAGTTTTCTTAGTTGCACCGTCTTTTCGCTGATCACTGGTGACGGGTTGGTGGACTAGGGAAAGGGTTTGGATGCTGGAAAAGCGGAAGGTAGATACGCTGGCGGCTTATTGAGCTGGAGGGAGGAGTGGCCCAGCCCTGCCCTCTCCTTGGCAACAAGCACGTCTGCCAGCCCTTTTTCAAAACTACCCTCCACCTTTCCGCCTACAAGATCTTCAATATGAAACCCATCTGAGACCATGCTACTTCTTTTTCTACTCGGTCAACCCTCTGCTTTATTCAGTGAGTGTGAGTTGCAAGAGCAAGAGCAGTTTCAGTAGGAGGAGGCTTAGCCTGCAAACTGGACTACGAGGTGTTGGACAGTTTCGGTGATGCGGTCTCCATCGTCCCTCACAAGGCCCTCGTCAACATCACCTGCTCCGGTACCCTCTACCAATCACTCATTCCTGCCTAGTGCTGATGCAGTTTCTGTGTGCAGCGGACAGGAGGGTGTACGGGGGCGGTGTGGCGCTCTACTCCAGTCGTAAGAAGCGTGAGTCGGCTGAGAGCGCCGTGCTCCAGCTCTCCCCTGGAGGCAGCGTGAACTTCCGTCCACTCCCAGTGCGCGGTCTGCTGGGCCAAGAGCTCTACTGCAAATGCTTTCGTCGCCCCGACGATGAGGAGGTTAGGCTGGCAGAGAGGCGGCGAAAAAGAGAGGATGGAAAAGTTGTAGGCCTACGAGGTGACGGAGGATGTGAAGCTGAGGTACGAGCTGTGCGGCTATGATGCCTGCGCGGCCTGTGCCAGTGCGGGCCCCGTCTGCCGCATCAGCAACGACTCCAGCAACCCGGAGTCCTGCAGCAAGGTTCTGCTGCTCTCTATAATTTCTGTCAATCCAAGAGAAGAAGCTTGGCAGGACTTCCGGCTTAGCGACTGCCAGCAGGGGCCGCGGGCGAGTGTGCCACTAGGCGACGGAGGGAAGGCGGAGGCAGTGTGTGTGAGGGAAGGAGGGGGTGCAGTGGGCTCCCGCCGCGACCTCTGCCAGGCTCAGGCCGAGGCTGCAACGCGCCCTGAGCTCCGCCCCCTCCTCGAAACCACCAGTATCGACTGTAACTCCGGTCTGGTTTTCTAATTCTTGCTTCTTTATCTACGGCCGGGGCCTGTAGAACTAGAACTATCTTACATAGTATATAGTTTATCATAAGTAGCATATAGCTTGTCATAAACAACCGACAGAACGATAAAATGAAAACAAACTGGAAGCAGACATTAGACAAGTACTGATTCTATTGTCCGCAAATAAATTTACAGGGAAACAATTTTTCTCTAATTTTTCTAAATATTAGAAAAACTTTCAATGGTGGAAACTGAATTTTGAAGAAAGTTAGCAACCGATTGCAGAACTGGTGGAATGGATGACCCCAGAGCTATGGGCGAACGACGTGAGCGTGGACTATCGGTTGGGTGGTGTCTACTCCGTCTGGGGTCTTCTCCAGCTACGTTTTCCCTGCAACTCTACCATCAGCCCCATATGCACACTCAACCTCGGCAATGGCACCACCTACAGCCTCACCCCATCCGTCGACGTTCCTTTTTCATCAGCCCTTCACATTTTCACCTTACTAAAACCTGGACCCACTCTCAGAACAGCAGCAAATGCAAACGGCGCTTGCTGACTGCTGACCTGAGCCATTTCGAGTCTTTTTCTGGAAAACTGAGCTGCCACTTCCAACAAGATTCCTTCTACGCTCGTCTCTACGCCTACATCTACCGGCCGAGCATGAACTTTTGCCTCTGTCTCTCTCTTTGCCCAACAGAGGTTGTTGGTATTGCAGCGATTTGCGAGAAGGAGGGAGGGAAGAAGGGGCTGCCGTCATCCAGTCGCTTCTGCCTCCCCGCACCCAGCGTTAGCATTCCCGCGGCCGACAGCCCCTGCCCTCCTGAAGTGCATCAGGCTGCCCCACCGCCACGTTTAGCTGGTACGTTTCTTTCTATTAGGCCTATTTTTGAGAAATTTAATTTTGCCGCCTAGTTTCCCCCCTAATCAAAGTTCCCCCCCCCCCATGGAGGGGTACCCGCCAACCAAGGGGGGGACCCCCCCCCATCAAAGTTTCCCCCCCATGAAAGTCCCCCCCCCCCCCAAGTTTTACCTACCACGCACACCCTGCGAAAATAGGTGAAAATAGTCTTGGGGGGGAACTAGTCGTCGAAATCGAGGACTATTTCCCCCCCCCCCCCAAGGATTTTGACGACTAGTTTCCCCCCCCCCCCCCCAAGACACAAATTGCTTTGTTTTGACGACTAGTTTCCCCCCCTCCCCCAAGACACAAATTGCCCCAAGACAGAAACTAGGGGATGCATTAGCGCAGGGTGTGTGGTATAGGTGAGAATCTTGGGGGGGGGGACTTTGATTAGGGGGGGAAACTTTCCTGGGGGGGGGAACCGCTAGGGGGGGGGGGATAATCCGATGGGGGGGGAAACTAGGTGTCAGCCGAAATTTAATTTTGGTGCCTAATTTGTAGCCTTTGTCTGCAGGATGGCACATAGCGCTGATAATAGTGGTCGTGGGTTCGTTGCTGGTCTTTGCACTGCTTCTCGCCCTCTCAGTGCTCAAGTACTGGCGGAACAAGAAGAAAACGCAGGTTGGTCTTAGATTATCTACCATCTTGTCGGGGCTGAGAAATAAAAAGAAAGGGTAGAAACATTTTTAGAGCTACGAATTGAGCTCGGTGGCCTAGCCAAAACCCAATGCCCTAAGTATTTCACATCCCATTCTTAACGTTGTGGGCTCTGTATATTCTCGTGACTGTCCCTTACCAAGAGCGTCCCCTAGAATGTTTCTAGCTTTCTCAGCCTTCGCCCAAACTGTTGTCAAACGCAAAGGAGGAGGCAGCTGAGTCGGGGGCAGAAAAGTCTCAATGTGAGTCATCTTCCTTGCATGCAGCCTATAGCTGTGTGCGTACGGCCGGGGGGAGTGGCTTGCTTTCTTAGACGCGACGACCTTTGCTCAAAAGGCCCGAAATGTCGGAATGCATTCTTCTTTTGCAGGAAACTCTGGAGGTGGGCGGGAGCAAGGATGAGGTGGTTGTGAGCAGTGCTGTGCCACCTGCCAATGGCAAGCCTGCCTCCGAATCTCCTGCACACATCACCGTCAAATTCTAATCTACGTCAGTCATGCTGAATCGGCACAAACAACAATTCACGGATATTCAGTCACTTATGCGATGACTCCCCAGCTGCTTTTCTTGCCCAATCTGGTCTTCTGATTGCCCAGTCATTTTGGTTGCTTGTTTTTCGCCACCTGTCTCGAACTGGAGTGATAATTTCATTGCGCGAGCGCTTTATTTAGAACCAAAGATGTACCATATGGGAGGTCTTCCGATGTAATCATATTCCGTTCATTTGCCCTAATTCATGTGAATGCTTTCGTTCGTTGGTGCTTCTTGTATTTGACATTGAACAAGCACTAGAGCATTTAACGCTTAACACCAAATATATGAGCTATTTCAAGACCAAAAAAATTTGGTCACTTTTAACAAATATATGTCAAATTTCCGACATCTTCTCTTACTTTGGATCATTTTCCCGAATCAAAATTGAAAATTTGGTATTATTTATTCAGTTTGAGACTGTACTGGTCAAAAATGAAAAAGCAATTTGAATTTTGAAACTTCGCAATTGAATTAATATTTATTGAGCATCTAAAAATGAGGTGACTTTTGGTGACACCGCAAATTTCCATAAAATGATGACTTTTATTCTGTACAGCCCATTCTGCAAATATTCAATGTCATAGTTGGCGCACTTAAAACAATGGAAAAGTTTTTATTTTGTGAAAAAATGTAGATACATTCCTACGTTACGCTATAGCCATAAGGACTCCCTCAGGTCGATATGTTTAACTATGTTTGCAGATACATGTTCATGCTGCCCAAAGAGGCTTCAACATTGATGTCAGTCTTGAGGAAAGAACTTCCCTCCACCCCGCTCCCGGAAATTTCCGAAAGTTCAGAACACTCCCGGGGGTTTTTCTGAAGTTCTTGCGCCGGCTACGCCCTACTCCTGGTACTATTGTCAGTCCTTGGTACTCCACGACTTATGGTGGTAGCCGTAGTAGCTCCCTATCGGTCGCTACGGCCAAGATAAGCCTCCAAAAAAATTTTGGAAAAGAAAATTTTGGGCGGTCCCAAAAAGTAGTCCGGGAGTGTTCTGGCCCCAAGAACTTCTCGGAAATTTATGAACGCAATTTTAGAGTATCTCTTGCTCTTAGGCAATATCGAGGCAAAAGATATGAAATCATGAAGGTGGGTAAAACAACTGGTGGGCAGTCAAATACAGCACGGCTAGGCACACAAACTTGGCTCTATTCTTATCAGCCTGGGTTGGCCTCGTGCGTTGGCCTCTCCGCTGATTTTAGGCACCCCCACCATCTCTTCTCACCCCCCTTTCTACTCTGTCCAAATGTCATCTGAAACTCGATTCGTCAGCCGTGACCCGCCAGACATCGAGGTAAGAATTTTGAGAGGGAGGCAGCCATTTTGTCCTCATTTTGAACCTGATCCTGTCCAGAGTCTGCTGTCTTTGAACCCACGCGTAGCAGGGAAAGCCAGACTGGTGCCGAGTGCGGAGACGAAGGCTCGCAAGGCACACTGGAAGCGCAACGCGGACAAGAAATGCACCGTTCCCTCCATCACTCTTTCCCTATACACATTTGCACCACTGCATCCACGCCATATAGACCTGCAAGCCGCTCAACAAAGACTTCAGCGACATCAAGCACACCACGCTGAGCGAGCGAGGGGCTCTTCGTGAGGCTTTTAGGTTCTCTGCCCACTCGTCTGAGGATTGCGGCAGAGCTGAGTTGCAATTGAAAGATGCCTGAAATGCGCCGATGCGCCGTGCCAGAAGAGCTGTCCCACCCAGCTGGACGTGAAGGCCTTCATCACCAGCATTGCCAACAAGGTCGTGCCCAGCCCTTGTTCTTGCCTAGGGGAGGCTTCGAGGGAGGGGTGAACTGGTGCAGAACTACTACGGGGCGGCGAAAGCGATTCTGTCGGACAACCCACTGGGCCTCAGCTGCGGCATGGTCTGCCCCACCAGCGACCTCTGCGTGGGCGGCTGCAACCTCGCCGCCACCGAGGAGGGAGCCATCAACATCGGCGGCCTACAGCAGTTCGCCGTCGAGGTCCTCTACAGGCCCTTCCATCTTCACTTCATCACCTCAGGGGGTGCTGGTTCCAGATGTTGAAGGCGATGAACCTGGCGCAAGTGCTGGGGCCGGACATCCCACCGCCAGCCTCCAGACCCCCAGCCTTTCACTTCCCCGTAGCCCTCATTGGCTGCGGACCTGCCTCTATTTCTGCCGCCACGTTCCATCCACCCTTTCTCATTCACCATCTCATTCAATCTCTGCAGCTATCTGGCTCGCCTTGGCTACACCGATCTCACCATCTTCGAGAAGCAGCCCTACATCGGCGGCCTTAGGTGAGGCAGTGAATTAGGATGGAAGCCAAAAAGATTGATTTTGCATCAGCTCTTCGGAGATCCCGCAGTATCGCCTGCCCTACAGCGTGGTGGACTTTGAGATTCAACTGATGCGCGATCTCGGAGTCAAGGTTGGCTTTCGGGTGAATCAAGGTGGAAGCCAATTAATTATGTTCCTTCATTGATAGATCAAAACCTCATCTCCTCTGGAGGAAGGAGGGATGACGCTGATGGGACTGAAGGACTCCGGTTATCGCGCTGTCTTCGTAGGAATCGGTATGAACCAGGCGTTGCTTTTAATTAGCTGACTGAAGGCAGCTGAACAGGCATGCCGGAGGCCAAACGGATCCCCATCTTCCAAGGATTGACTATGGAGCAAGGCTTCTACACATCCAAAGACTTCCTTCCTCGTGTAGCTCAAGCCAGCAAACCCGGTACATCGTATAATTTGATCCACCTTAACCTTCATTCAGCTTTAATCACGGTCACCAAGATGGTGAGGCTCACCGTCACCAGTTAAAAAGTCGGTTTTCACAATTAAATTGAGAGTAGGCGATCAAAATTCAGCGTAATATGAAATTGTGAATCTTAGAAACCACAGTTGAAAGCTAACAATTTAGTTTTCAAGTTTCCTGTCGGTCGAAAATGAGAATGGCGGATATGTACAGGTATGTGTGGCTGTGCAAGCAGGGGAGCAGAGCTTCCGCGACTGAGCGGGCGTGTGGTGGTGCTGGGAGCAGGAGACACAGCCTTCGACTGCGCCACCAGTGCCCTTCGCTGCGGTGCTCACCGCGTCACCGTCGTCTTTCGCAAAGGCTTCACCGCCGTCCGCGCCGTACCCGAGGAGGTCCGCTTCTCAACCCCCCTTCCTTCCCATCCCACCGCTCCCCTCCTTGCAGATGGAGCTGGCACGGGAGGAGAAGTGCGAGTTCCTCCCGTTCGCATCGCCTCGAGAGGTGGTGCTGAAAGGCGGGCGCATCGTGGGCCTGGTCCTGGCCCACACGGAGCAGGGCCTGGACGGTGTCTGGGAGGAGGACGAGGAACAGATCTTCCGCATCAAGGCCGACCACATCATCTCCGCCTTCGGCTCTGGACTCTTTGATACCAAAGGTCATTGAACCCTCCACTCCTCCTCCAGCCATCAGTCCAAGTCATTGGCGGGTGCAGTGAAAGCAGCGCTAGCTCCACTGCGCCTCAGCCGTTGGGGCACACCAGAGGTGGAGCCGCGGATGGGCGCCACCTCAGAGCCCTGGATCTTTGCCGGCGGCGATGTGGCCGGTGTGGCTGAGACCACGTGAGTGCGCCTAGCTCCTGTCAGGTGTGAGAGGGTGTGGAAAAGATGGTTGCAGAGTGGAGTCGGTGAACGACGGTAAGGTGGCGGCCTGGTCCATGCACGCATTCCTGCAGGGGCAGGCGGGCTCCGCCGTGCCGCAGGAGCCCCAGCTCCCGCTCTTCTACAGCCCCGTGGACGCCGTCGATCTAAGCGTCTGCATGGCCGGCATCCGCTTTGAGAATCCTTTTGGTGAGAAGAGGAGGTGATAGAAAGATTGAGAACGGGGATTGGATGCAGGACTTGCTTCTGCACCGCCGACAACCACGGCGGCAATGATCAGAAGGGCTTTCGAGGCCGGCTGGGCATTTGCCCTCACCAAAACCTTCGGCCTCGACAAGGTCTCTTTCCGCTCAGAATATATGACTGCTGCTGGTTAGCTGGGATATGGAGAAGATGATGGAGTGTTGAAGGATTTGGTGACGAATGTGTCGCCGCGCATAGTGAAGGGGACAACGTCGGGCCCTCTCTACGGCCCCGGCCAAGGCTCCTTCCTCAACATCGAGCTCATTAGTGAGAAAACCGCCGCTTACTGGTGTGCCGGAATTGCCGAACTCAAGGCTGACTTCCCCACCAAAGTATATTCCCTCCTCTTCTCACTTATTTTAACGGCTTTGTGAAGTGCTGAGTGCATACAATAATGGAAAAAAGAAATAAAGAACGAGGGGAATAAGCCAGAAGATCGCGAAATGCACTGCAGGTGGTGATCTCGAGCATAATGGCGAGCTTTGTGGAGGAGGATTGGCGGGAGCTGGCTCTCATGTCGGTGGCGGCTGGGGCAGACGCCCTGGAGCTCAACCTTTCCTGCCCCCACGGCATGGGCGAGCGCGGCATGGGCCTCGCCTGTGGCCAAGACCCTCAACTCGTCCGGTCCCTCCTCCATCCCCCACCTCCTCTCCCTCCCCCACCTCTTCTCCCTCCCCCACCTCTTCTCCCTTACTTCAATCTGCGCCACCCTGTAGGAGCATTTGTGCCTGGGTTTCGGCGGCAGTCTCGGTGCCAGTGTTCGCCAAGATGACGCCGAACATCACCGATGTGCGGGCCATCGCGAGAGCGGCGGTGGAGGGCGGGGCGGCGGGGGTGACGGCCACCAACACCGTCTCCGGCATCATGGGCCTCAACGCCCGCGGGGAGGCATGGCCCCGAGTAGGCAAAGCCAAACGCAGCACCTACGGAGGACTCTCTGGCAGCGCCATCCGTCCCATTGCTCTCAGGGTTCTCTTGCCTTCCAGCAAGCTTCAATAAGTGAAGAGGGCTGCAGGCGGTGTCGGCGATAGCCAAGGACCAGCCAGGCCTCCCGATTTTGGCGACGGGGGGCATAGAGTCGGGCGAGACGGGGCTCCAGTTCCTGGCCGCCGGAGCTTCCCTCCTTCAGGCAGCTTTCCCCTATTTTCCTGCCTTCAAAGGGCCAAAGAGATAGCTCTGGCAGGTGTGCAGTGCGGTGCAGAACCAGGACTTCACGCTGATCGAGGACTACTGCTCCTCCCTCCGCGCCCTCCTCTACCTACGCGGTGTCCCCAGCCTCGCCGACTGGGACGGACAATCCCCGCCCCTCCTGCCACACCAGAAGGGCAAGCCCCCACTTCAGCTCAATGCCGTCAGGGCCTCCTTCAGCCTCTCCTCCCCCTTGAAAGCCTCCTCCTGCAGGCGGACGTGGGCCCCTACTTCGGCCCCTTCCAGAAGCAGCGTGAGGCTGGAGTGCAGGAGGAGTTGGCCAGCCGAGACCTCCTGGCCGGCGATGCCCAGCTAGTGCGGCGTCCCGCCAACGCCGCTGCCAACATCGTCAAGATTGAGGTGGGGCCCAGCCCAGTCCAGGCCTGTGAGTAGCTTGGCTGGTGCAGGATGTGATCGGGAGCGGGCTCGAGGGGATTGGAGCCTACGGGGAGTTGGACAACTCGGCGCAGGTGGTGGCGTTGGTGAACGAGGACCTGTGCATCAACTGCGGCAAGTGCTACCTCGTCTGCAATGACTCTGGCTACCAGGCCATCACCTTCGATCCAAACACTCACCTACCCAAGGTCAACCACGACTGCACTGGGTTCATCCTTCTTTCTGGAGGTGGTGGCGCTGGTGAACGAGGACCTGTGCATCAACTGCGGCAGGTGCTACCTCGTCTGCAATGACTCTGGCTACCAGGCCATCACCTTCGATCCAAACACTCACCTACCCAAGGTCAACCACGACTGCACTGGGTTCATCCTTCTTTCTGGAGGTGGTGGCGCTGGTGAACGAGGACCTGTGCATCAACTGCGGCAAGTGCTACCTCGTCTGCAATGACTCTGGCTACCAGGCCATCACCTTCGATCCAAACACTCACCTACCCAAGGTCAACCACGACTGCACTGGGTTCATCCTTCTTTCTGGAGGTGGTGGCGCTGGTGAACGAGGACCTGTGCATCAACTGCGGCAGGTGCTACCTCGTCTGCAATGACTCTGGCTACCAGGCCATCACCTTCGATCCAAACACTCACCTACCCAAGGTCAACCACGACTGCACTGGGTTCATCCTTCTTTCTGGAGGTGGTGGCGCTGGTGAACGAGGACCTGTGCATCAACTGCGGCAAGTGCTACCTCGTCTGCAATGACTCTGGCTACCAGGCCATCACCTTCGATCCAAACACTCACCTCTGGCTCTTAATCATGGGAAAGGGGAAAATGTCATTTTATTTCAAGAGTGTTTTCTCGCCATAGGGAACACTTAAAGCGCCGAAAATTTATACACAAGTTAATGACCCTTAGACCTAATTTGTGTTAAATTTCCAGCTCAAAAGCTTTAAGTGGGCCTGAGAAATGATGATGCAAACTTGGTCAAAAATTTTTGTTCGCGAGTAGCCAATTTTATTTTTGAGTGACTTTACTAAAATGAGTATTTCTCAAGTTCTGCTCAATAAAAAATGCTCCAAATTTAAACACTAACTAAGCAAGGTTGGGGGTACTTTGCATAAAAATTTCTGCTCTCTAGCTTCTACAGGGCTGGAGAAATAAATTTTCAAAATCAGGTGTACGGATAAGGAGTGCCCCCCCCTGTTATAGTTCAGATAATTTTCCAGTTTAATATTTCCAGTTTTTGTGGCCAGGGAGCATGGGAAAAGAAGTAAATGACGCAATCATCAAAGGACGCCCGGGGCACAGGTAAAGGAAATATAGGCTAATATGATAAAGAAAGAGCGCTGGGAGCTATCGCAACTACTGATGTCATTGAGCTAAAAAAACCGATGTTTATTTGAGGTGCACTCTGTGTCATTCCGTGTGTCCGATACCAGAGTGCATCCAGATGGTGCCCAAGAGCATTCCACACCAGGTGAAGCGCGGCATTCCACCCGGTCCCTCCACCGACAATCAGTAGTTTTCCTTCCAGCTTCCATTTTATCTTCCCCCCCACTCCTTCCCTTTGGTCCCTTAACTCCCGGCTTTACTGCCTTATCCCGGACAAAAGCTCCCCCTCCATCACTATTGCAGCCTAACGTCAGGCCCACACGCCACACATGGTGACTGGGCCTAAACATTCTCCCAGTCCGATCAATATTTCCTTTCAATTCTCCTTGATTCCTTGTCATTAAATCCCAGTTTTTTGCAACAAAAGGCTTATAAGCGTTTGTCAGTGCTTTTTTCTTTCCAAAGTTGATTGTAACTGAAGGCGTTTAGGTTTTGGTACTTTAACGGACTTTTGTTTCTTTCTTATCTTTTGGTAACAAGAGACCAGGTTGTTTGTGGGATTCCGAAAATCTCAGTCCATTGGAAAATTTGGTTTACAAAAATCGCTATACGCTATTCGCAACACAATAACAATGCGATGCCTTCAAATGAGTCGACAACCTCATCAATTGACGTCAAAGATTTCGAATGTTCAGGATCGGATGCATTGAGGCCACGTCAAGACTATCTTTCCTCACCTTTATGGTTATACGTCCCCTGCTGCCGAAAAGATACTAGATATATTGCAAAGACATTGCAAATAGATGAACTTTTATACTTTGAGGTGACTGGACAACAGAATTCGCGGGAGCAGGCCAAAGGGCATCATGCATAGCAATTGTTTTAAATGCCCTCTTGACTCCTACTCTTGAAGGTCACCCTAGCAAGACCCTTTATCCTCTTGACTCCTACCCTACTCCTGTTACACTTCTAAAACACCAATTTTGTTTGCGCTTCCAGTCAAACGCTCTCCAATTTTTTTAAATTTTAATAGCAGGTTGACGTATTTGTTAGTTCAACTCATCCAACATGTGGTTTGCTAGCTTTTTGCGTAGCCGCGGGCCACCTGTCGCGGAAGGCAGGGCAGTCAGAGCTCCGGAGACCATTGCATTTTTGACGTTTTTGGATCGGCGCAATTTTGATTTGTTCTTGATTTATGGTTATAAAACCTCAAAAATTGAGGCCTTAAAATCCAAAATTTTTTCTAAAAATGCATTTTACTATTATTAATGGTATTACTATTATTTAAATGCCTCATAGACCAAAACTAGACCAAACCAAAAACAAAAAACAAAACTACCTTTTGGTTGAGAAACATTACTGATATTGTGAATCTTCGATTCAGTTTTCTCTTAACTTTATTGTTTCCTTTTTAATGGTTGCACTTCAAATTGCTTGGGCATCAAGGTGATGAGATTGATTCAATAAATCTCATAATGGAAAATTATTCAAAAAAAGCTTGGGCCATAAGGTGATGAAATTAAATTTGAAAATCAAAAAAATTTTTTTGTTCAAAATTTTATAATTTTTTTAGCTAAGTTTGACGAGGATTCCGAATCTGTATCTGTTTTAACACAACAGAACGTATGGCGGATGGCGTACGGCCGATGGCAGACGGATAACGGACGGGCACTTTTTGAAAAGTTTTTTGGCCATAACTTGCTTAATTCTTATCCAACTTTGACTAACTTTTTCTGATCAAAGCTCTGTGTTTGCTGCGTTGTTTGACTACTTGCAGCTCTGTAGCATGCACACATAATTAATGGCATGCAACCATATTTGCAAAATCCGTAATACAGTCTATTAATCGCTAAGAGGGAGCTCTGCTTCCGCTCCGGTCGCGCGGCCCCAATTTCTTGAGCCGACCTGCTGATTCATTTCAATGCATTTCTTAACAAGGTCAAAGATTTAATTCTTTGTGTAACATTTTTTAACTAACAAACAAAGTTAGTGTGTTTATTGGTTATTTTTTAATTCTTTGGTATAACCCACAAACCTGACAACCTGTTAAGCCTCAAGACCGGCGAAAGCCTAAACTACCTTGTTTCATATAGAAAACATAAAATTGATTTACCAGCTGCTATTTTAGCAGTCGTTTAATCTCACGAGCCTTGGTTCTAATATAACAGTGATAAAAACGGAAGCTCCACACGCGAACTTTGCTTCAGCCGCATGTAATAGGACAGGATACAGGAAATAAGGCATGCTTTTCCATCACCACCAACCAACCCTCTGCATCTACTGGCTTTAAGCCTTATATTGATATCAATCCAATCCCCAGCTTTACATGGTTCAAGAAGTGGTAGGAGTGGGTAATGAAAGCAGTTTGACTAGGAGGAAAGAAGCAGGATCTAGATGATGGGAGTGCGAATCTCAGTCCTGCTCCTCCTCGTCTACCTGGCCAAGCCTCTTGTATCCAAGCGACTGCCCAAGTTGCCATCCAAACCATACCATTCATTACCATTCTCATCCCAAGCAAGGCCTCCAAGGAAGTGGTTGGATTGAAGACTGGAGGAGCTGGTGAATGGGGAGGCGGTGCTGGACGGAAAAATGCGGGATCTGCTCGATCGTATTCAGAGAGCACTCAGCAAAGCATATCTGTTACTCCTTCCATCCTTTTAGCCTAATCCTCTTTCCAAACGCCATAGGTTGATAGGCGAGAAGCGTGGGTGGATTGATTGCAGGGAGAAGCAAGCGCGGGCAATGCGTCGCTACGATGCACTCTGCTTCTTCAGCCCGCTGCAGTGCCGCACGGCAGATGGAAAGGCTCGCATCCTCCACCTCGACGACTGACACCTCCACGACCTATACCCCCTTCCATCTCCACGATTGACCCCTCCTCCATCTCCACGATTGACACCCTCACCCCAGCCCTTTGCTCACTCCTCTTTACCCCCTTACCGGCGTTGCTAAGGCTCTTCATTGGCGAGAAAGAGAGGCAGAAGGGACAATTTGCTGACACCGGAGAATAAAGTGGCTTGAAACTGGAAACTGGCGGTGGGAAGGGCCGCCGAGAAGTTCATTAGAGGAAGGCGCAGGATTTGTACTCTGGGGACGGGGCAGTGGAAAGGGAGGGGCGCACTTTATCCGCCCCGCAATCGCCTCCTCCTCCTCCTACCTTCACCCTGCTTCCATTCTCCGCCACGCCCCTCTCCAGGGGTCTCTCTCTATACTGCCGCGGGAAGGACGGAAAGGTTGCCTTGCGGCTGAGGGGGAAAGGAAGGGAGGGGCAATCGAAGACGCGCGCTTGTTTTGGAATAGCAGCGCTGTTCCAATGCCACTTTAGACAGGCTCTTTCATTTGCTTTAAGCGTCCTGGCCCCTTGGAATGGAAGGGAAGGGAAGGGAGCATGAGGAGGGCATGTGAAGGGAGCATGGAGAAGGAGGTAAAGAGTGTAAGCAGCAGGGGTTGTGTCTGGTCGGAAGCGACGGTGTTTTTGGGGTGGCTAGTCTGGGGGAGTCGGGATTGGGGAAGGAAGTGGAGGGAGGGGGCTTGCGGTTGGGGGCGGGGAGAGAGGAGATTAGCAGGCAGGTCTTTTATTGGAGCTTGGAGTGGGCTGAAAAGCCGACCAAGGCTCGCCTTCATCAACTCACCCGCTCTCCTCTTTGCGCCCTCCTTCACCTTACCCCTATTTTACTCCTACTTTTTTGTTCATCCACGAGCACCGCTCCTCCCATTCCTTCTGTAACATGAGTAGCATTCCATTTTTGCCAAAATCATGCAAATTTCATTAGGTTTTTTTTGGAGAACTGGATGAAGATGCATGGTAAAAAGGCTGCTTGTGATTACAGAACCAGAATTGAGCAGTAGGGATGCGATTTCTGCAGGAAGATAGACCTGCTCCGACCAGCACCATATCACCCTTCTACTTTGTAAGCCTTTATGCAGCAGAATACTCGTTAATGACCTAGTTGATGTATTTTTACTCTAAGGAGCCTGCATCCTTGGCTTTCAGAGATTAGTCAAATGTTAGGCTTTGCGTATGATCAGATTATGATGACGCCAAAGAGCATTATGTATAGCTGATATTAACCAAAAGGCATCATTTGCTTCATCCCATCTCATTTTGAAAATTGTCACATTTCCTCAGAGCCAGGCCAACAGAGGTAAGAGTGTATCCAGTCCAGTCCAGACGGAAGATTGGGTTAGAATTAGGCTGGTGCAGATGTATGGGAACAGGAGTTGGCAACTGGAGGCTGGCACTAGCCTTCCCATCCTAGAGCCGCTCCCCTGGCGCATCTTCCTCACCTCCGTCGGTGCCGCCGTCATCCTCCTCACCATCGCCGGTACTCCCTCCTTCTGCCCTCACCCCTCCCTGCTCCCATCCTTCTGCCCTCATCCCTCCCTACACCCACTCTCACCCCTCCCGACTCCCTCCACACCTTATTGGCTTAAGAGGGCCTGTCTGTAAAGGTCAAAATTGAAATGACCACCGGGTTTGGGGTTTTGTGCCAGGATTGTAGCCCAGGAAATGGCATTTCCAGAAATGACTTTCTTTTTGCCCAACTCAGCTTAGTTCCTAAGAAATGGCCATTTCAAAAATTTTGCCCAAAATTTCCGCAAAATTGCATTATTTTCAGTTTTTGACCCATTACTCGGCCCCATGATGGAATTTCAGAAATCTAAAGACATCCTCGAAAAGCTCACATCTCGGTTTACAATATCTTTTAAGAGTCCAAGCACTTTCGAGCAAGCCATTGACCTCATTTTGCCCCCTTAACGCAAAAACGGCAGTTTTGAGGTATGATCAAAAAGTCGGTTTTTTTGCAATTTTCTACCAAAAGTTCAGGTAATTTTACACCAAGACATGGGTCTAAACCTGTGGAAAGCCCGAGCCTAATTTGGCCCCATGGGGTCAAAGTTGGAGCTCCAAAGATATGCCCTATGTTATAACATAGGGCAAATTAACTGGTGTAAAATTTTCATGCTAAAAAACTTCCCGCTTTTGAGGCATGTTTTGCCCTCCTATAGGGGGGGGTCATATCCGGATATGTCCCCCCTCTGTATCCGGATACAGCCCCCCCTATAGGGGGGGTCATATCCGGATATGGTCCCCATCTGTATCCGGATATGGCACCCCTCTATATCCGGATACAGCCCCCCCTATAGGGGGGCCATATCCAGGCTGGCAAATTTTGGTTCTAAGGTGTCCTTAGTGCAATTGGTCTAATGTTATTTTGTTTTTGTATTTTGTGGTAGAAATAGTGCATTCTGAAAATAAATTTTGGTCATGATAGATAATTAGAGCATTTTAGCATTTTTCATGGTCATTTTTCTAAAACCTACTTTTTTCACCTTTGGTACACCTGGAAATCGAATTTTGATCAATTTGAACCAAAATTGTTTCACTAACCCCAGACTATTATATATCCGTCGAACATTTATTTCAGCGAACATCGAACAATCAATAGAACATTTCATGCCAAAAAATTGAAATTTTGAGACATATTGCCCCAATAAAATGCCTCACAAGGAGATTTGTACATTTGAACCATCTTAAGACCAATTGCAATTGAACACCTTAGAACCAAAATTTGCCAGCCTGGATATGGCCCCCCCTATAGGGGGGGCTGTATCCGGATATAGAGGGGGGCCATATCCGGATACAGAGGGGGACCATATCCGGATATGACCCCCCCTATAGGGGGGGCTGTATCCGGATACAGAGGGGGGACATATCCGGATATGACCCCCCCTATGAGGGGGTGAAACATTCCTGCCGCTTTTCAGGAAGACACTACTGCTCAATTTCCCTTTGTGAGATTATAATCCTAAGCCTTAGGCAGGTATTTAGCAAAAAAAATTGCTCAGTTTTACCTTATATATGATTAATTATCCAAAATCTGCGGACAGGTCAAGAATTGACCCTATGCTACAACATAGGGCAAAATTGACCAAAAAATTTTTAGTCTAGAATTTCGATTTCAGTGGCCTAAATCGATGCTTTGGCCTCAAATACACCTATATATATCATTTTTATGCCCAATTTCATATTATTTTTAAATCTGATCACTTGGAATTTCTCCCCATTTGAGACCAATTTAAACAAAAAACTTAAAAAGCAATAAATTTAAAAATAATATGAAATTGGGCATAAAAATGATATATATAGGTGTATTTGAGGCCAGAGCATCGATTTAGGCCATTGAAATCGAAATTCTAGACTAAAAATTTTTTGGTCAATTTTGCCCTATGTTGTAGCATAGGGTCAATTCTTGACCTGTCCGCAGATTTTGGATAATTAATCATATATATAAGGTAAAACTGAGCAATTTTTTTTGCTAAATACCTGCCTAAGGCTTAGGATTATAATCTCACAAAGGGAAATTGAGCAGTAGTGTCTTCCTGAAAAGCGGGAAGTTTTTTAGCATGAAAATTTTACACCAGTTAATTTGCCCTATGTTATAACATAGGGCATATCTTTGGACCTCCAACTTTGACCCCATGGGGCCAAATTAGGCTCGGGCTTTCCACAGGTTTAGACCCATGTCTAGGTGTAAAATTACCTGAACTTTTGGTAGAAAATTGCAAAAAACCGACTTTTTGATCATACCTCAAAACTGCCGTTTTTGCGTTAAGGGGGCAAAATGAGGTCAATGGCTTGCTCGAAAGTGCTTGGACTCTTAAAAGATATTGTAAACCGAGATGTGAGCTTTTCGAGGATGTCTTTAGATTTCTGAAATTCCGTCATGGGGCCGAGTAATGGGTCAAAAACTGAAAATAATGCAATTTTGCGGAAATTTTGGGCAAAATTTTTGAAATGGCCATTTCTTAGGAACTAAGCTGAGTTGGTCAAAAAGAAAGTCATTTCTGGAAATGCCATTTTCTGGGCTACAATCCTGGCACAAAACCCCAAACCCGGTGGTCATGACCTTTACTGACCATTTTGAACCCTTACAGAAAGGCTCTCTTAAGGTAATGTTCTTACACTCTACGCCATCTGGCGATTGCGTGACACAAGGACGAGCACGAGTCTCTCCGTCAGCAATCTCTACATCGCCAGTTTGGCCGTCGCGGACTTAGTTACTTCT
Organism: Ptycholaimellus sp. GST1_10; assembly: GCA_030248095.1. Classification (NCBI taxonomy): domain Eukaryota; kingdom Metazoa; phylum Nematoda; class Chromadorea; order Chromadorida; family Chromadoridae; genus Ptycholaimellus; species Ptycholaimellus sp. GST1_10. The sequence goes on from JASANA010008081.1 coordinate 26,665, forward strand.
ATTGGATGGAAGGACTCATTTGGCCTTCTAGGAGAAAAATGAAGTGCAGATAGTAGGGGGCTTTGTGATGGTTTGGATGCTGGTGTACACCGTGATGCTGGAGGGTCGCTGGGTGCTGGGCCGTTTCTTCTGCGACGTCTGGCAGCTGGTGGACTTTGTAGCTTGCACCGTCTCCCTCTACAGGTGTGTCAGCTATCGTCTTTCTCCAGAGATGAGAGGGGCAGGAGATTGTCAGCATCTGCGCCATCAGCTTCGATCGCTGGTGGAACCTGGAGCAGCCGCTGCGCGTCTTCCGGCGGAACACTCGCCTGGCCTGCCACATCATACTCGCCATCTGGCTCATCCCAATCGCCGTCTGGCTACCCACCCTCCTCGCCCTACGACAGGCATCCAATCCCTTACCCTATACCTAAAAGGAAAGAGGGAGGGTGGTTTGTAGACAAACGGGTGGGAAGAAGAGGAGCGGTGCAGCGTGGCCTGGCGACCGGCCTGGGTGGTGCTGGTGATCTCGGTGCCCTTCCTCTACCTCCCCGTCGCTGTCCTCCTCCTCCTCTTCTGTCGCATCACCTACGTCATTCGGTCATTCCTCCTCCTCCTCCTCCTCTTCCTCCTCATTCATCATCCATCTGCCACACCAATGGTATCTTCGGATGCAGCAGTCACATGAGCTTCGTAGCCTCGCATGCACCAACTCGGCGGAGCTCCCTGGGCTACTCTCGCCAGCAGTCCCGCAACCTCTTCGACTCACTCACACCCGCTGCTCAAGCCTCCTGCTCACAGCGTCGTCTATCCGCCTGTTTCCGCACCACCCATCCTCTTACCTACTTGAAGATGTGACTTCCATTGAGGCTCCATGGCGGCGGGTGTGGCGCGATTAGCCCTGCACACCTCCAATGGACACCTGGCTGTCACCGCCTGCAACGAAGTCCTCTCCCCGTCCTCTCTACCTGACTGGTAGCCCCAAGAAGTGTGTCTGCAGGCAATCTGCAGTCCCACCGGACAGCATCTCCTCGTGCCCACTCCGCCCTCCTCACCTGCCATCCGTCGCTACTCAGCCGATAGCCGGCCACGCTTCGAGGCTCGCAGCCCTTCCATCACCCGGTCTCCCTCCTCTTTCTCCCTTCTTCAGCCATCATCAGATGCTCCATTTTCAGCGCTGCTCTGCCGACGGTAGCCGAGATTGGCGCCAGCCCCAGTGGCACTGCCAACGGTCTGGAGGCCTCGCCTCGCTCTGCTCATGTACCTTCTCTGCCGCAATCCAATTTCTCACTGCCCCACCTCCCCATCCTTTCCAGAACTTGTTGAGCAACGAGAGGAGAATCAGTTGCACGGAGCATTCCGGCCTCTTGAAAAGGGTAGGCGCTTTGAGAGGCCTAAGGTGGAGTGTAGGTGAGTGTAGGTGAGTGTGTGTAGGTGTCGGTGGTGTCTGACACGGCGGTGGTGTACGCGGGTCAGCTGTTGGGTGGCCTCTTGCATCCGCCCTGGCCGCTGCTGAGGGCGCAGACGGAGCATGTGATGGAGACCCGCAGGCAGTCCAGCATCTCACAGCGCCGCCCCTCCCGCTTCTCCCATCGCCTCCTTCATTCCCCTGTCTCCTCCCCTCACTCCCCCCCCCCCCCCACCGCAGGAGGGCAAGGTATTGGTGCTTGAGGAGTTTGCGCGTAGGCTGGGCCCCCAGCAGCGTCCCGTAGCGGCGGCCTGTCGTGGCTTTTCTGCCCGTCTACGAGCTGCCAAGGCCGTGGGCCTACTGCTGGCCTGCTTCCTGCTCACCTGGCTCCCCTTCCTCGTTCTCTGGCCTCTCAACGCCTACTACCCCCAAGCTGTCTCCCAAACTTGGTTGCCAGCTATCGTAGCGCCATCCTTGGGGAAAAGAAGGAAAATAGGTATCGGGCGGCCATCTGGGCCAACTACGCCAACTCCACGCTGAACCCCATCCTCTACACGCTCTGCTCACCTCGCGTTCAGCGCAGCCTTCGCCAGGCCTTCTGCGGTAGGCAGACAGCTCCGAAGCGCCAAGCGCTTGCCTCTCCTGGACCTCGCCGACCTCTCCTCGCCTCACCTCACTGACCCTTTCTTCCTCACTCCCTCTGCCCATCTTTCTCCTATCACTATTGATTCTACCGGGCGGCCATCTGAGCCAACTACGCCAACTCCACGCTGAACCCCATCCTCTACACGCTCTGCTCACCTCGCGTTCAGCGCAGCCTTCGCCAGGCCTTCTGCGGTAGGCAGACAGCTCCGAAGCGCCAAGCGCTTGCCTCTCCTGGACCTCGCCGACCTCTCCTCGCCTCACCTCACTGACCCTTTCTTCCTCACTCCCTCTGCCCATCTTTCTCCTATCACTATTGATTCTACCGGGCGGCCATCTGAGCCAACTACGCCAACTCCACGCTGAACCCCATCCTCTACACGCTCTGCTCACCTCGCGTTCAGTCTTCCTCACTCCCTCTGCCCATCTTTCTCCTATCACTATTGATTCTACCGGGCGGCCATCTGAGCCAACTACGCCAACTCCACGCTGAACCCCATCCTCTACACGCTCTGCTCACCTCGCGTTCAGCGCAGCCTTCGCCAGGCCTTCTGCGGTAGGCAGACAGCTCCGAAGCGCCAAGCGCTTGCCTCTCCTGGACCTCGCTGACCTCTCCTCGCCTCACCTCATTGACCCTTTCTTCCTCACTCCCTCTGCCCATCTTTCTCCTA